>BQNB010071560.1:4972-32728 GCA_026074375.1 Tanacetum coccineum
TTTGACCAACGTGAATATCAGTAATATTCCTGATTATTTTCCCTCCAGAAGTGATAATCAAGTTTCCGGTGTTGGGATCTATAGAGAGAGCTTGGTCGGTGGAGGATATGACTATGGTATTTGTGTTTGCAACCCATAGATGCGTGTAACTATATACATCCCAATAACTAATACTCAATCTATTATCAGTAAAATGGAGGAAACCTAAGTTGAAAATTCCGTTAGCGGAAACAAGCATGTCAGAGCTCTTGAGTTGATCGCCTAGTTTAATTGATGAGAATATGTCTGCTCGGGGACAAAATCTGACGGTGTAATCATCACCAGTACTGCACCTATCGGGGTACTTTGGGGTAGTAGACCCATAGTTAATCGCTTTTGGGCATGCCAAGTTGAAAATTTTTCCATGTAATGTCGGGTTGCATGAATGTTTGCAACAGTAGTCTTCTGTGTTATGGACCTGGCAAACACTCTTACACCCTCCTCCTCCCTCCAACTTTAGGTCCTCGCGGCACTGTGTATTCAAGTCCGTGGCACAACCAGTCATTGGGCAAGAACTCTCTGCGCCTTTCACCTCAATGGTTATCGGTAAGTTGAAGCCATTTAAGAGGCTGACATCATAATCGACAACTCTGGCCGTCATATTAAGCTCTGCAAGAGTGACAGGTTGTCTGAAATTTCTTCCATTGCATCCCATTTCACCTGTGCTGCAGTCACCAGTGGCGCACGACCAACCTCCAGACTCATTAAAGTCACAACCAGTTCTACCCCAGATGCGACCTGACCAGTCTTCTGGAGCTTGAAATGAGCGCGATGTACCCTTTGTCAGCTCGAATCCCGTGATATTGAAATGAGGGCTGCCTGAGATTCCAGGCCAAACTGTGAAGCCACAATCATTGACAACAGTAATACTAGTCCCTGAAACTCCTGCAGATGTGGAACCAGATTACATTTGGAACAAAATTCATCATAAAGATATTTATATTAATGAGTTATAGGAGCTTATTTACCTTTAGAAAATAATGAAAAAAAAAAAGGCTGAGAATTTGAGGAACCATTATTCCTGAAAGTATTTTGAAAAATATTTAATAGAACAAGAAAGGTTAGATCTTAATCATGCATGCATGTTAAGGCATTTGTTCCTTTATTTAAAGAAGAGTTAATATACCAAGAAGTGAAAACAAGTTCGCGTTAGTTACTAAAGTCTAAAAGTGTTCATTCATGTTAGTGAACTTACATGAAACACACACTTCAATATTTTCAGTGTTAATTGGGTAACTTGGACGCGTACTTTATAATAAGTTAAGTAACATAAATGTCGCGTTTTTACAAGTTAAGCGATATTTACATATATTTTTTTAGGTTCATCAGTAACCTCAAAATGTCATGTTTCATAAGATGAGTAAAATGAGTTAACACTTTTAAACTTTATTAATTTATGCGAACTTTTCTTCGAAATTTAGTAACTTTTTTGTATATTAAGTTTTTAAAGAAGTACTCACGAAGATTTTACATAAATCTTAATCATAATTTTTATTTCTTTGGGCAATTGTTTAAAGCAAACGTACTAAAAGCCGAACCCTTATATAAGTTTAAACAAACACCTTGTTGGTGATTTGTTCACACGATAAAAAAAATTAACGACTAAAGAAACCTAAAATAAGCCATTATATATAATTAGGGCTGCAATCAAGCCGAGCCGAGCTCGAGCTTGACAGGGCTTGAGCTCGGCTCGATAATCACAAGTTGGGCTTGAGCCGATAAGTGGAACAAGCCTTATATCAAAGCTGAGCTCGGCTCGAACTATATTTAAATAAGGGTCGAGTCGGCTCGGGAAAAGCTCAAATTTATTCATAAATGTTGTAATTCGATAAAAAACTAATCAAAATTCCAAAAAATAGTGATGGACTCAAGATTAAAAAAAAATAAAAACAAAAAAATTGAGCATTAGGGTTTAAATATCATTCTAAGATAAATATTTAATTATTATACCAATATTCACATTAGCTTTTAATTGCTTCTATATAAATATGTATCAAAAATATGTATGTATATTGAAAGCTCGAAAGCTTGATAAAAGAGCGCTGAGCATTGAAAGTCGAGCTCGCTCGTTATGTGTTTCGGAGTTGTTTACTGGTAGCCGAACCCTTATATAAGTTTAAACAAACACCTTGTTGGTGATTTGTTCACACAATAAAAAAAAATTAACGACTAAAGAAACCTAAAATAAGCCATTATATATATAGTAAAAGAATGGAACCAAAGAAGTGAGGAAAAAAGTCATTACAGAATAGTGTTGAAGAGGCAACATACAAAGTTTGGATGCAATCCGGTAGACATTGAAGTTTATTTTGAAAGTAAAGTGAGAGGCTACCATGACTGTAAATATTTAAAAATGAATATCAATGTGGCAATTTGAACTCGGTTAGTACGTAATATTATTAAGAAATTTGACCCCGGTTATATAAAATTATTGTAAAAACAAACAAACATATATAAAATCCATAAAGTTACGTCATTTTTAGAGAATATTTGTGTGTATACATAGTTTTTTCTAAACATAACTCCTGGTGATGACACATGGCCAGTGGTGGCTCAAGGGTAAAGCAAGTAAAGCTAAGGCTTTAGGCCCCTAATTGTTTAAGGCCTCAGATTTTCTAGGACCTTGTATAATGTAAGTCACATGTTTTTTTTCTTGTCATCTTTAAAGATCCGATATTTAAGGTTTCAATTAACTGATAAATGTTAAATAATCAAAAATTTGAGATTTTTTTATCTCTATTATTTATTTTAAGAGTACGAGTTGTAAAAATTTAAGCCCAGATATATTAAGTATATTATGGACCAACTTTTGCATTAAAAATAAGGAAAGGTTAAATTAAAACGTGTGATAATAATCTTTTAACCATTACACCATTTAACCATTACACTGATTAATCGACATTTATTTTTTCACACCCACAAACATACTTTCACTTTGTAACTTTCTCATCTACTCATGTGTCATTCTTCAATTAAAACTTGCTTTTAAAGATACTTAGTTTCCGCTAAAGATATTGTTGAAAAACGAACGTGGAATGGAAATTTGAAGGAAAACGAGCCATATGTAGAAATAGAAAATATGATGATAACGTTGACAATGAAACTATAAAAATTGGCGAAGAGACTTTCACAATTATACGTTGCATATCAAGCTATTTCATTTCTAGAAAGTAAATTGAATTTAAATTCTATGAAAGTAACTTTAGTTTACTATTTAACATTAAAAATTTAGAATGCCTTGATAATAACAAGCTAAAAAGTTAGTTTTATAAGCCATATCATAACAACTATTTGGTATTAACGATATAGATTTATTTTTAAAGCTTAGAGTTTTAAGAGAAAGTATACATGTGAAAAATGTTATACCGATTGATATGCTTGATCAAATTATAAATATAAACCCTTTCAGTAATCTTATATAGCGTATATAATAATGTTAATCAATTTGGTAACATATTGTTCAACGGGAAGAAGTATTTCAAAACTAGAGTTAATTAAAAGTTATCAACGATCGAAGTGTCACCAAAAGATTAGATTTATTGCCTCATTTATCAATTAAAAATGAAATATTATACAATATTGATTTCGACGAACTAATCAAAAATTTCACACGAAACTTGGAAAAGTGAATTCATATAAACGACTTTGCGTCAAATAATTTTACTAAAAAGACCCCGTCTTAAGACTTCGCTTTGGGCCTCCGAGATGATTGAGCCGCCCCTCCACATGACATGCGGTAGAAAATTGAAATCGTTGGAGAAAGTCAAAAAATTGCTCCAAACAACATTTATGTGCTAACCTCTTAATAAAATAAAGATCATTAACGCATAAACATGGTATGTCGTTATCAATCATTCTTTATTTCAGGTTACTATATATTGAAATCTTGAAAACTAAAAATTCACCATTCATTTACATATGACTTGTCTAAATAGTAAATTTGGTTGGCTTTTGTATTTACAACTTATTAAGTGAAGTAATAATATTCAAGCAAACCATTGTTATTATCATTCTTATAAACCCTCGCAATGGAGCCTCCATCGTATCAAACAATCACGACTCAAAACTCTTCCTCACTATCTCTTAATTAAGTGTTTTAAACAAACCATAGTAGCTTTTAATGAAAAATGAGTCATGACTTTCAAGTGTTTTAGATGTTAATTTTCAGGGTGTCGACACACCTACATAGTATGACGTGCAACATAAATTCGGGATCTGGCGAGAACTGGAGCCAAAAAATCTTTTTTGGGCACGAAAATGTGGCATAGTAGTCCTGGTACGGTGGCTTCTAAGCAGATCGTGACGACGTCATTCTTTTTTTTTTGTCTTTAAGAAAAAGTTGTATCTTTTAACATACCGTTTTATCATTTAAACTACAACTGCGTATGTGTATTGGACCAAATGACTATTCATTTTTGTATTCGGAATCTGGCGAAAACTGCGAGAACTAGCATGAAGAATCAAAAACTAGAAAAATAATTATCATTTATATGTTAAATATAATTTTCAAAAGAGCAATGCTACGTTCACAAACTGATTAACAAAATAATAAAATCCACAAAGTGACTTGGCAAGTGTGTTAGTCCAATCACATTGCATATTAATTTCTCTTTCTTCTTGCTTACCCTCCACATTTTTTTGCCAAATCATCGTGTGGATATCATTTTGTAAAGTTTTGGTGGATGTAGCATTATCCTTTTCAAAAAGACCTTTTTGGGTATTTTGCATTATATCAAATTTAATGATATTAAATATAGGGTCAATTCCCTATGTAAAACACCATAATTCTATATTTACCTAATAAAACATGCTAATATTCTCCACATTCTACAAACCAAAAACGATGTCCCTTTCATTCCTTTTGTTTTCTTTTCTTCCATTATCTGAATTTAAATTGGAGCTGGTGATTGTCCTTGTGTGCAAATTATCAATGAAGATTACGATAGATGGATACATATATCAACTATATTTCGAAATATACCTATGTGATATGTCAATGTATTAATTTTTGTTTCTGGCTTAAGCATTATAATTTGAATTGTTTTTGTTTTCAAATTCGTATCCGAAATCATGCCATTATATACTTTTTCCTTATGAAATCAGTTTTGGATTCTTGTAAACAACTAGTGTGTTTAACATATGAACACTAATCAACTTTAGAGTTTTATGAAAAAGAATTGAGTTGTGTCTTGTGTATGAATGAAGGTTTGCAGAGGTTTGCAGGAGTGAATGTTGTGATTTTAGTAAACCGCGGGGTATAATGAAGAAGACGACCATGACCAACTCACATATGCAAGTATGCAAAAATTCAAGATCACATATGCACTCCAAGTATTATGAAGAAGACGATGATAAAAAATACGCATGCATTGCTCAAAACTAATTGTCCTTTTTGCCGACGAAGCAATGATAAATAACGATGACATGGCATATATTTGTATCCGTCCGATCAATTTCAAAGTAAATCATAACCACTTAAAATAAAAGTTAAAGCTCAACACATTGGTCGACCATATTTTCACAATTACACATGTTTGCTTTCTAACACGTTTTCTATTGTGACTTAGGATGAGTTACTTTCAAAAGTTAAAAAACATTTAAATTTTATATACCAAATAAGTTTCAATTTAAAATTTTCTGATAACCATAATTTTTTTGTTTGAACTGAAACTTTATGAAAAGAAACAAACTAAGAGTTATACATATCACTCCTCGAAAGAGAGGAAAGTTCATAAGGAAACCAAACATCCCATCTAAAAGGTAAGGCTGACAAAGATGCAAAGCAAGCGGCCCAGTGAGCAACTTTGTTGTTGTCACGCTTAGTCCATGAGAAGGATAATTGCAAATTCGTCGACCACGAGCGAATATCACTTACAAGAGCAGCAAGGTTCCATGGTGGTATCGTTTCTGTAGATGAGAGGGTGATAGCCGTCTCACAATCGGATTCTACAAAGGCTTGAGACCAACCACGACGAAATGCCAATTGACATGCATAGTGTACTGCTAAAACATCTGCGTGAAGAGGAGACATAGAGGAACAAGGCATACCATTGACATAAATGAGGGAACCTATAGAATTGCATGCTAAAACAGCTAAAGCGGCCTTGGAGTCCTTAAAGCTGCATCGCAGTTTATCTTCACCTGAGAGCTGTGGGGGGAATCCAACGCAATGAAGTCTGTGATGTAAAATGAGGACAAACCGCTTTGTAGTGAGATTTGAGGCCATTATCTTATCGAATTCATTTAACTGAGCATTATAACTTTGTGGATAAGTACATATTCAAATTTTAATTTGTTATTTTACCGCCGCTAGATTACTATATAAAGGGATACCTATAGGGCTATACTAATCTTTTCATTATATTCATATTTACTACCCATCGTTCGTTCATTGTTAAAATAACGAAACGTTCAACGAAATGGTGAATTTACTATAAGCACATTTGATATACCTTTATTATTAAAATATATCATATTATGTCTTTTATTGTTGCACTTACATTTACTTAATTTGTTGGTTTTTCTTAACAAGAAAATGACTATTGGTGACGATTTCTTATATTTTGACATTTTTAGCCTCAATTTTATCATATACAGAAACAACAAACTCGTTGTGAGAAACTTGATTAGGATGCTAAGTTTGAGTGATTTCAGAGGAAAAAAATAATATATTTGGTGATTTATTTGGTTCATGATCTGATTATATTGCTAGCTATTTTATATATATCGAGGGCTGAGATATGGTTAATGATCTTTTTAGATTGTTAGTTTTTTTATGTATTAGTAAGACGCGTAAGGTGAAGTTAAGCTATTTAGATATTGTTATATTTAATTGATTACCCACTTTTTTATTACTGTATATATGCTTTGTTGTTGTACATATTTTGTCAGCAACATGTTGGTATTAATTAATACAACATAAAAATTTAAATGTCAATGTAACTAAATTTTTATCATCGTGATTAGATATATGTATATTTCATTGTAAAAATGATATCACCAACACCAGATCGTTGCTTAATCACCCAGTCACCCTCTCCTTGTTATTTTCTTTTATTTAACAATATACCAATATCAGTCTTAACACGATTGCGATACAACAAATAACAACTAAAAACATAGATAATTCTCAACTGAGTGTATCTGAAAACCTATACAACTCACACCAATCAATACAAAAAACAATGATCAAGATGATCAAAACCTAAAGATCAACAATCTTGAACAACTAAAAACTTGAAACCTTGAAGTGGAGAGAGAGTGAGAGAGATATGTGTAAAACTGGAAAACGGATAATGATCCCAAGCCACCTAACTCCAGCTTATATATCCCACATTTTCACTTTAAACCCTGCATTATAAAACTTGACAAAACCTGCTCAACATAACAAACTGCACAAAATATTTTTCAATAAAGCCCTTCAGCTATTATAAGCTTGCCAAAGTACACAAACACTTTGAACATCCCCCCTCAAGCTTATAGACCAAACATGTTCAACATGCCAAATTTCTTAACCAAATAGCTATGCTGATATGATCCAAGAGCTTTAGTTAAAATATCAGCAACATTTTCCCTTGAATCAACCTTCACAGTCTTTATTAAACCAGATGAAACCTTTTCTCTAATCAAATGAACATCCAAATCAAAATTATTGTTTTCCTTCATGATTACAGATAGCTGCAATTTGTATTGCAGACTTGTTGTCACAATACAAATTTGCAGGAATCAGATTATCAACATTAAGATCCTTCATGATTTTTACTATCCACATTATTTCACAAGTAACTGATGCCATAGACCTGTACTCAGCCTCAGTTGAAGATCTAGATAGAGTAGACTGTTTCTTACTCTTCTAAGAAACTAAACACCCGTTCACAAAACACATTAACTAAAAGCCATAAACTTAACTTTAGTAACAAGACACTTACCCTAAACAATAAATCAGAAAAGGCTTATTATCAAACACACTATTCCTTTACCACAACTAGATCTAGTTCAAATACTTCAAAACTCTCATACTATATCATGATGAGACGTTATTGAGAATCATGTCTGACCTAAACATGCACAACAGAAGAATATCAGGTCCTAGTAAAGTTAAGTAAATCAGCTTGTACCGAAGCCAACCTCTGATGTTGCAAAATTTAAGACCAAAAACTTATCATTCTCATACTCTTTATGAGCGAGAACAATGTTTGCAAGTAAGGGAGTCATAACTGGTTTTCATCCCAGCAACCCAAAATCATGTAATAACTCTAACAATATTTCCGTTTATTAAAACAAAGGCCAGTTTTAGTTTTTAAAACTTCAATTCCAAGAAAATACTTGAGTTCTCCCAAGTCTTTGATTTTAAACTTATTTTTCAAAAAACTTTTAAAGTTCTCAATTTCTAACTCATCATTTCCAGTAATTACTAAATCATCCACATAAACAAGCACACATAAGAACACAGAACCAGCATTCTTAACAAATAAGGAATGATCATTTTTAGATTGAACAAAACCAGCATCTCTAAGAGCCTCAGTCAACTTATGATTTCATTGCCTAGGAGCCTGTTTAAGCCCATAAAAAGACCTTTTTAGTTTACAAACTTTGTTCTCATTTGGTTTAGAAAACACAGGAGGTGGTAACATATACACTTCCTCATTCAAATCCCCATAAAGAAAAGCATTATTAACATCCATTTGAAATTTTTTCCAATTCATTTCAACTGCAAGTGTTAAAACACACCTAACAGTCCCCATTTTCACCACTGGACTAAAGGTCTCTTCATAGTCTATTCCTTCTTTTTGACCAAATCCTTTAGCTACAAGTCTAGCTTTAAACCTTTCAATTTCACCACTAGACATATACTTGATCCTATAAACCCATTTTGACCCTATTGGCTTTCTACCAGCAGGAAGATCACATAATTCCCAAGTATTATTTTCATATAGAGCATGTAATTCTTCATTCATAGCATTAATCCAATTAATATCTTTTGAAGCTTCCTCAAATGAAGAAGGTTCAACAGATTTATTCAAATTAGTCACAAAACAATAATTCTCACCCCTTAGCAAAGTATGATTAGCATACCTATGTAACCCATATTTAACTTTACCATCTAAAACAAACTCATTCAACTTAGCAGGCAATTTAGAAGGTCTACTAGACCTCCTAATATCAGGACTTACTTCCTCTGTCTCACTTTGATTAACATTTTCAAAAATAGGAACCTCTAAATGTGAGCCACCATAGCCCTCAGAAGAGTTTTCATCATCTAAAGGAGTTGCAAAGGATTGATCACCATGTCCAGGCTGACTTTCAGAATCAGACACTGGTTGATGCACATTGCCATCTCTACCAGATGGTCCTTCCTCGTCATCATTGGGTCTTGAAGAAGTTTTAGCTGTTGTTTCAGACTCAAAATTATCAAAAAAATTTAAAGTTGAAATATCATTATTTGTATTTTCAAAAGACTTAGAAAACTTAATATTATCACTACTCATTTTGTTAGCCTCAATTTATTGAGTCGAACAAGGAAGTTCGGTCACTCTATGATGGAGCTTCGGTCTTTAATTAGTTAATGTTGTAATAGGATAATATCGGGAATCGGGCTCGATAGATAATCTAATATTGTATATGTTTCGGGTTTAATCCCAAGCAAAACCCGAGCCCGGGTCCTAGTTAAATATCCCGCGCGTCACTTTTAAGTGTCGGGGTATATAAGGAACTTTTCCACTTGGAAAAGTTAGTTGTTCAAAATATCTAAGAAATATCTTTTCACTTTTCTCTCTAACCTCTCTCTAGTTTCTCTCTCTAAAACAACTCATCTCTCTTTCTCATTTCTAGTTCGATTTCGTGATCGATTGTATGAAGTGAAGTGTTAACGGGATCCTACAATTGGTATCAGAGCTACGTGTGGATTCGTGGTTGATTCAATATTGGTTTTTTAAGATCTGTATGGGAATTAAGATTATATGACACTAAAACAAGTCTTTATTGTGGATTCAAAAACAATATAATTAGTTGTAAATGGGTGTTTGTGTTGTGCAAATTGCTTCCATAAATGGGGCGTTTGGTCAAACTTTTTTGCTCTCACAAATATAGTGTTTGAATCTGCTGTTTTGCTGTAAAAAAATAGAGTCCTCAAACCTGGTGTTTGGTCAAACTTTTTTGCTCTCACAAACATCCTATTGCTCTCATTACAACATACGCTTGATACATTCTAAAGTTGGCTGTTGTGTATTAGGCGTTTAAATGTCTATTAGTTTTGAGGTTTAGTATTTTTTATTTTTCTAATAAATGGTTTATAGTAAATTAATAGTCATGTTTTATATGTAAATTATTGGTTTAGTGTCCAAAAACTATGAATTTGGTACACAGGACGATGAGTTCCGTGTAATCTAATATATTGGTCTATAACGCATAGTATTTGTTTTTGTCCATATCTTTGACGAGATAACATTTTCTTTGGTCTTATACGATGAATTTCCTATCCTTGAATATTCAAGGCCTCGCCCAAAAGGCTAAAAAAGATTGGGTTAAGGAGTTGTGTATAAAAAATAAAGTGAATTTTAAAATGGGGACTATGGACTTGAATACTGTGAGATCATGTTGGGGTAATTCTATATTCGAATATGTTCAAAGTGATTCAGTTGGTTATTCTGGAGGAATTTTGTGTATTTGGGATCCAAATTCTTTTCGGAGAAATAGTTTTACGAGATCAGATTATTTTGTCATTATTAGAGGAGTGTGGCTTAAATCTGGTATTGATCTTTTGATAGTGGTCATTTATGCTCCTCAAGACGCTAAAGAAAAACATATGCTGTGGGAATATTTGACTCATATTTCAAATTCTTGGGATGGTAAAATTGTTATGATGGGCTATTTTAATGAGGTGAGATTTAAATCGGATAGATTCGGTTCTAACTTTAATGTTCATGAAGCGGAAAAATTTAATTCCTTCATTTATAACGCGGGGATGGAGGAAGTTTCTTTAGGAGGAAGTGCTTTCACTTGGTGTCATAGATCAGCTTCCAAAATGAGCAAATTGGATCGATTTTTCGTTTCTGAAAATCTTTTGACCTCATGTCCAAATATTTCTGCTATAACCTTGGAGCGGTTTATTTCGGATCATCGGCCTATTCTTTTACGCGAAACATCGTTCGACTATGGCCCTATTCCTTTTCGATTCTATAAATACTGGTTGGAAGTGGACGGATTTGATAAAATGGTCAGAGAATCCTGGGAAGCAGCTCCTGGCAATAAAGATAATGCTATTCGTAGTTTTATGGGTAAATTAAAATTCCTTAAAGATCGCATACGTGTTTGGCTGTCTATACATAAGGCAAATTCGAGAAGTGATACGGACATTCTAAAAGAGGAGCTGAGACTTTGTGATGAGTTGATCGACAAGGGTATGGGTTCTAGTGAAGTAGTTCAGAATAGATTGGAGATCCTTAATAAGATTCATCAGGTTCAAAAAAATCAAGCTTCGGAAATTTCTCAAAAAGCCAAGATCAAATGGGCTATTGAGGGTGATGAGAACGTGAAATTCTTCCACGGTATTCTTAACAAGAAGCGCAGCCAATCTCAGATTCGAGGTGTCATGGCAAATGGTGTGTGGATTGATGATCCGGTCAAGGTGAAAGACGAATTTTTAATGCATTTTCGGAGCAGGTTTGATAAACCTCTTTTAAATCGTGCTTTGCTTGATCTTAATTTTACTAATTCTCTTACTAATGAACAAAAAGAGGATCTGGAACAAGATATAACTAAAGAAGAGGTCAAGCGAGCGGTGTGGGATTGCGGTGTTGATAAATCTCCGGGTCCAGATGGATTCTCCTTTTACTTTTATCGTCATTTCTGGTCTATGATTGAAGATGACGTGTTTGGGGCTGTGGAGTACTTCTTTATTAATGGTGATATTCCAAATGGTTGTAATTCAAATTTTATTGCCTTGATCCCTAAAATCATTGATGCAAACATGGTTAAAGACTTCCGTCCGATAAGTCTAATTGGAAGTCTATACAAGATTATTGCCAAACTTTTAGCTAATCGATTAGTTGGTGTCTTAAGTAACCTCATTAATGAGGTTCAATCTGCTTTTGTAGCGGATAGACAAATTTTGGATGGGCCTTTTATTCTTAACGAGGTTCTTCAATGGTGTCGAAAAAAGAGGAAACATGCGCTCATTTTTAAGGTTGATTTCGAGAAAGCGTATGACTCTGTTCGATGGGATTTCTTAGACGATGTGTTAGATAAGTTTGGATTTGGTGTGAAATGGAGAAATTGGATTCAGAGTTGTCTTAGATCGTCTAGGGGGTCGATTCTTATCAACGGGAGTCCAACGAAGGAATTTCAATTCTTTCGAGGTCTTAAACAAGGTGACCCTTTATCCCCTTTCCTTTTTATTCTTGTTATGGAAAGCTTGCACATTTCTTTTCAACGGGTGGTTGATGCGGGATTATTTAATGGAATTAATTTGAGCTCCACGGTGAATCTTTCTCATTTGTTTTATGCGGATGACGCTATTTTTATTGGTCAATGGAATGAGCTTAATATTGATACTCTAGTCCGAGTTTTGGAATGTTTTTTCCGGGCTTCTGGTCTTCGTATTAATATGAGTAAAAGTAAGATTATGGGTGTGAATGTGGAAGATGCGAAGGTTAAAATTGCGGCTAATAAACTTGGATGTCTTGTTCTTAAGACTCCCTTCACTTACTTGGGTACGAAAGTAGGGGAGAACATGCATAGAAAACATGCTTGGAATGAAGTGGTTGAAAAGGTCCTGTCTCGGCTATCTAGATGGAAGTTGAAAACTCTTTCTATTGGAGGAAGATTCACACTTCTCAAGTCTGTTTTAGGCTCTATGCCAATCTTTCATATGTCCATTTTTAAAGTCCCCTCGAGTATTCTTAATTCACTTGAAGTTATTCGTAGTCGTTTCTTCAACGGTCATGAGCATAAGAGTAATAAAGCAACTTGGTTTAAGTGGAACAAAGTTTTAACTTCAAAAGAGAAAGGTGGCTTAGGGGTTTCTAGTTTATTTGCTCTCAATAGAGGGTTGTTGTTCAAGTGGTTGTGGCGGTTTTATTCTCAAAAAGATTCGTTATGGACCAAAGTGATAAAGGCTTTATATGGGGAGGACGGGAGTTTAGATAAAGTTGGTGCTTCGGCTGCTCGGACCTGTTGGACTACAATCGTCCAGGAGGTGAAGGTGATACAAGCACAAGGAATAAATATTCACGATTTTATCAAATTAAAGCTGGGAAATGGTGAGGATTCTCGTTTTTGGCTTGATAAATGGTACGAAGGTGGAGTGTTAAAGAGGTTGTTTCCTCGTGTTTATGCCTTGGAACTTGACAAAAATATTTCAGTGAGTTCAAAGTTAAAGGCGCCAAGCTTAGTTACTACCTTCAGAAGAAATGCGAGGAGTGGTATTGAACAGACACAGTTTGATTCTATGGCGGAGATCATGAAAACAATCTCGTTGGTGCCTCGTGTTGACAGGTACATATGGTCGCTGGAGAATGATGGCTCATTTTCGGTTGCTTCGATTCGCAAGACGTTAGACGACAACCGGTTCCAGGAGGAGAGTTTGTCGACAAGGTGGGTCAAATCCGTGCCTATCAAGGTTAATATTCTGGCTTGGAAAGTTAAATCTAATGCTCTTCCTACTCGTTTTAACATATCTCGTCGCGGCATGGATATTGATTCTATTGATTGTCCCATTTGTAAAATGGGTGTCGAAACGACAAGTCATGTGTTCTTTCAATGCAATGTGGTTAGACAGGTTATGAGAAAGATTTCTTCATGGTGGAATGTGGAGTATATGGAGGTTAATTCATATGAGGAGTGGCGTTCTTGGCTCGTGTCTACCCGGATTCGATCAAACATCAAAGTTATTATCGAAGGGATCTATTACGGCTTGTGGTGGGTTATGTGGAATTTTCGGAATAAGATTTTATTTGATACGAAGATTCCGGAAAAGGTCTTGATCTTTGATAATTTAGTCTCTAGCTCTTTTTATTGGTTTAAATATCGATGTAAAGCATCGATCAAATGGGACGATTGGCTTAAAAACCCTTATATTGTTTGTTGTTGATCTAGCTCCTTGCTAGTGTTTAATAAAATTGCCGTTCAAAAAAAAAAAAAAAAACAATAAAGTAAAATTCTTTTTAAGTGAAGAAGTTTCCTTACGAAATTGTTTCGAGGAGTCAGTTGCTTGTTTAGTTTGATAAATCCGTTAACTTATTTTAATTGACAGATTACAATATATAGTTACATCGATTAATCTAGGCTTTATGCAATATGGGTTTGCGATCAGACGATACACTAATCTATTAGGTCCATTTAGCTATTAATATACAATCGACGAACACTACCGTCTGCAGTTTGTGCGGGTGGAGATTTTTCGTACACTCAAACCTGGTAAAATATTTTCTTCATATAATGCCGAAGGAAGTGCTGGCGGTATGATGTGGTATGCCGCTGTCTGATAACACGGTTGGAACTATGTTGAACACCTTGCTCGGGGGACTCGGGGCGGAGGGGGGGTGCGGGGGGGTGGGTGCGGTGGCTGTGCGTAACGGGCTTGTATTGGGTAGTGGTGATTGACTTTATGGCCACTGCAACCACGGAATCCCAATAAGAAAACGATGTTAGATAGTTTACGGTTGGTATTCAGGTGTTCGATTCGGGTTAATCTAGGTGATATACAAAATGGTGCTTACTTATAAATTTTACCAACAATAAGATCCTTTTGATCAAACATAAACTTATTAGTTTATGAGTAATCAATCTTGGCACGTACAAGCCACTTGCCTAACTTTACTTAACTTCATATTTTTCACTCAACTCTATGCTAATGTGACATAATATTGAATCTATTAATGTCTGCGCGATATGATTATATACTTGGGTATTCTTGTGTCATTCTGTTGCATTAACACTTATTTGACTTGCCTGCTTCAAATCATAATTTAGAAACTACTAGACAAAGAAAGGCGAAAGAGACATGCGGTTTTATTGCGGGACAAAAACTATTCTTCTAAACAGGTCTTATGTTGGGATCTTAATGTTTTTCAGCTTATCGGGTGATTGTTGGGACCCACAATGTGATGGGACATAATTTTGGGGACGATTTTAATTTAAGAATGGCCGAAGTAGACTTGTGGTGTCACTTTTATGATCGGTGCTGGGTAAAGGCCTGTTAGCGGGATGGGCGGCAAGTTACAACGCCAGCTGCAAGTTTTTGATTTTATTATTTTTCATATATTGGATTCGGAAGCATGGGGCGTCGATTAGCTATCACACCAGTGCTAGCGGGTGCGGGGGGAGGTGTGGGGGAGGGCATGGAGCGGGGATTAAGGTTACATTGGGTGATCGAGATGAATCGGATGTCAAATGTGTGGGGCTGGTTCATGGGCTGCAATATGCAATGTAAGAGAAAGGGTTTGGTTTCGAACAACAAGAAGCACTTATGTATTAATGTCAGCCGCGGTCAGTGGCTAATGCATGGTGACAATTTATTTGTCAAATCACAAATCTCATTACTGGAACATATCGATATAGTCTCTAGTAAAAAGCATGTGCGGCACTGTTATATATAATGTGGTGCATATCATCTAGGTGAGGTCATGCTCTAATAATATTTTTTCGCAAGGTGAGGCTCCAATCAGGACGGACAAGAAGTTACATATTCCTTATGCTGATGGGAAGTCTGGGGGGGTGGGGTGTAGCCGAGGTCGCATGGACGGTTGGGGCGGCAATGACGGGGGCATAGGGAGGTCTTAGTTTCATCAGAAATTTAGGGGAGTTCTAGCTATGCGTTCGTGGGTGGGTGCGGGGGATGGGGTGTCTCAGTCGTCGGAGGTGCGGGGGGTTAGGATGGGGGGGTGGGGGCTGTGGGACGGGGTTGAGTGTACTGGCCTATGTGGTGGTAAGTGATGCTGTAACGAGTATGTGCAGTGTCGGGTAGGGATGATGGGGTGGGTGGCGCCTGTGTCCCGTAGCGCGGGTTGGGGACGGATGTTGTGACGGGGAGTCGGGGGATGGGAGGTGGGGTCAGTCCGTCTGGGTGTGCGAGGTGTGGGGGTGGGGGGGTGAGGGGGTTATGGTTGGGTGGCTTCTTGTTGGGGGTTGTGATGCGAGTTTGGGTTTTTAGGGGTGGTTGTGTGGTGTAGGGGGATGCGAATGATGCTTGCCTGGTTCTCTGCGGCGTCGTGTGGGGTGTGTGTGGGCGGGGGGCGTTTTTCGGATTGAGTTTAGGTGAGTCTGGGTGGCCGTCCTTCTTGGGGGGTGCTTATTGCTTGGTTTGTGGGACTAGCTGGAGCATGGAGCTGGGGGGATGGATTATTGCTGGTTTTGTGGTTACATTCGGGTGCTGGTGGGAGGAGCTTTGGTGGGCTCGCGATTAGGGGGGGGGAGGTGTTTAGTTGTTGCAAGGGGGATTAGAGTGGGCGCAGGTGGTAGGCACCGCTTGTGCGTGGGGTGGGGTTGTGTGTGGGGGGGTGGTGAGGGTACTCTTTCCGTTTACATCGGGGCACGTTTTAGGCCAGTTGGGGGAGCTTGTGGGTGAGTTGGAGATTTTGCTGTGGGGCATTGTGTGCATAAGTTGGTTGTTAACTATTAAGTTGGTTGGGAGTTAGTAGAAATGCATGTGGGGGGTATTTATATTAAGGTACAACAAAATAATTTCACATATTATTACCGTAAAGATAGTTTTTTTTGAACTCATTATTGAAAATTAGAATGGTTTTTGTGATTTAAGTTTTAAAGTCATTGAGTGAACTTAGATCGGATAACAATATAAAAACTTCCAGGTACTAGTTGGCATACATTTTCTCTTCTCATTTTCATTTTAATTTCACAAACCTTGTACTTAAAACCACCATTGCAACCTTTTACTGAAAATGTTTTATTCCTCAAGGATTTCTTTGTATATTGTTGTCTCTATTAGAATCAGTGGGGCGTGCCTTGTCCACAGAGTGGGCGGCAACGGCCCCCATACGACTTCGGCATGAATCTATCAATCGGTAGTTGGGTAATTGTTTGAAACCTTTATATCGTGGTGACCCCAATCTGGTATATATGGTATTATATATGCCCGCTTACGGGTTTGAGACTCGGGATATTTTTGGAAGGCAGTTATGGAGGGGGAGGACAGGTTTGGAGATTGTTGTTATTGGGGTATGGGCTGTTGTGGTATGGGGGGGGTGTGTAGGGGTGTTGTGTGGTTGCTGTCTGCGTGAGGTAGAGGGGTTAAGTTGGTTTGCGGTTTCCGTGTTGGCGGCTGGGTTTTTTGTATATCTGCTATAGCAGGGGCGGCTGTTTGCCTGGGGGCGTTTAACTTACCGGCCCTGTGATTAGCCCCTATATCCGGTAGATTACGGGGATGGTATTCGTGCAAGGTTTGCCTTTATTTTTGGTGTGTAGGACGTGGAGTGATTGCCCTGGGGGTCTTATTCATCTTGGTGGGGTGGGGCGCATGGGGCGGTGGGTATGTAATAGTGTCTCGGTTCTGTGTTCAAGACTGTTGGGTTTTGTGTTCCTTTTTTGTGGGGTATATTAGATGGTCCTATACATGTTCTTTCTCGATAAGTGTGTTCTCTTGTATATACTATATCGCTAGAAAATTCAAATTTGCCCAACTCCGCGACATGATTTCCGGGCGCGCCATGGTTGGGTATTATGTCTCTATTGAGCACGGGGTATGGTTACGTAGGGCGCGGAGTGGTGCTTACGTGGCCTCCGGCAAGTGCCGGCGTTATCACACCGTTGTCAGAGGTGTTGGCCTAGAAGGGGGAACCGGCGGGGGACGGCCCTTCTGCAGGAAGGGGGTACGGCAAAGGGGGGGTTTTAGTTATTTGCTATTTGCTCCGCCGTTTTGTTTATGGGCGAGGTGGGCTTTCAATGGACGCAGGGGGCTATTTTTTATTTTCTTGACAACCTTGCTATTGTGAGTTTTCCACCAACTTAACACCATTATTACTAACAATACACTATCACTCTCGACATCAAAACTTAGTTCGACAAAAATGAATCCTCATAGTTTGAATCGTGCAATATAAAGGACTTGTAAGCTTGGTTCTCGTCTTCACATTTAGAGGTCGTCGGCGAGGTTCGTTGTGTCGGGGTACGGGCGGATATACATTGTCGGTGTGCAGTTGCACGTAAACGCTGAGTAGAAGATGAATACATCGTACTCGTGCTCTACCATGTAACCCGATTCCATCGTGCATGCGATGAGGGTGGAAGATCGTTTTGATGCGGCGTACTATTTTGATGAACCTTGTATGTATCCTTTATACTATTTTACGAAGAAGAGACCGTTATGAGCCGCACAGGACCTATTTTTGAAAATAGTGGAAAGGATGTTGCACTTATGAAGGCCGGCCTGCATCTTCCATAAGAGAGGCACTTTAAATTCTTTAAAATCCGAGCCGATTGTACGGGTCGAATGAGTCTTAGTGTTATTATAAAATGCTCTGCCGCAATACACCAATTGGCATACGACAGCTCACCCGATGCGTTTGATGAATATTTGCAAATGAGTGAGCATACTGCACATGATTTTACCTTCTTATAAACCCCACCACCACTCCTCCCCCACCCCAACCCCCCCCTCCCCCTCACTCCGCCCTTATTATTATTGACTTGATACATGTGGCTCCAAGTATATAAGATATCCTAGTTGGTAGAGATGGGTGAAAAGAATTGGTGTATGTATTAATCACATCTTACGCGTAATGAGTGTGTGTGTGTTGTTTGAGAATTTTGTTGGAGAGCATTGCTTGTAGCATGGGTAGTGGAAACAATATTCAGGTATGTGCATGTGCAGAGACAATAGGACTAGGTAGGGGACTGACTGTGTCGAAGAAAGCTAATACCCAGGTGACTTATGCCTTTTAAAGTTGTTGACTTGCGCAATGATTTATGGCTTTCTTAGTATATCGAGAACTTGGTTTTCGATAATCGTTAGTCTTTAAACTAACATTTGGGTAGCATTGGTAGACATGTAGTGTGGATACACGTAGAGGTTACTTACTTTAGTAACTTGGTTGAAGTTTCGTGCTTCTCAAGGATCACACGTACGTGATCAATTAGCTTTGTTGTTCGATAGCTTAATTTAGCTAAAAGGTACGCGTTTCCTTTTTATGTTTTATGTTAATTATATATGCTATATGTGTAATATTAGGTTATTAGATAAATAATTCCAACAGTGGCATCACGAGTTGTTCATATAGCTATATAATTACATATAAACTTGTAAAAGAACTTAAAAACGCATATTTGTGATATTTTTCTTGCTTTTTATGTGTGACCCGTTAAGGTTTTATTCTTGTGAAAATAAAGACTCCTAAGAGTCACTTAAAATATGGACAACTAAATATGGTTCGGGTTTTTACATGCTTGTACACGATTATTATGTTACTTGGTTTATAATTCACGTTTCTTGGCTTATTGTTGCTTATTTACTTGTTTAAATTGACAACCATGTATTTACGTGCATGTAAATCATGTTTGATAAGCTTAATATGTCTACTTTGCATTATTGTTAATGTGGTATATTTGTATTGATGCTAAAACCTTGATATGCCTTGAATTTGCATGCTTGATTGATTGTTTTTGAGTGCCGAATGCTTGACATTCGTTTACTAAAAACTGTTTTCCCGACTACTCTTGAGGAGTTAGACCACGAGATTTTTTTGGGGAGTTCTCAACTCATACACCTACAGCTTTTTTGTTTAGTGCAAACAGCGAGGGATACTTTTTCCTTGTCTGATCGTGGTCTAAAGTCGAAAATTCTGCTCAATTAGCTTTGAATTTTTCTTGTATATACCAAGTACAATGACCTTTGCAATCGAGTAATCATTGTATGTGTACCACATGTTCTAGGATGATTCCGACAACATGTTGAGGGTCTTTTTTGGCATTTGGCTTGCCCATTATTTCGGGTATTATGGTCGTTTTATGTGCATAAATATTTACGTGTTTTAGTATGATTAATTGTTTCGAGTTAGTTTTGCTTATATATATGTGGCATTTTTTATATATGTGCAAAAATGATTTTCAAAAAATTAATATGGGCTAAAAGCATTCGTTCACTTGCTTATTGACTTATTGTATACATATTGCTATGTGCAATTTGCTCGACCGAGATGCAATATATATGTAAAATTGTTGTTACTTGCAACGTTCTATAACACATAGGTTTAATGGTTCCCGAAAGGGATCCCACGACGGAACAATGCAAGTACAACATTTTTAAGTCAATGTTTTAACAATATTAAAGTATGTCGTATATTTACCAATGATGAAATAAATCCCTTGCGGGTATCTATCTAGGGTTTGATTACTTCCCGTGAGGACTTTAATTTTTTCCCTTAGTAAGATTTACTTATACTTGAATATTGTAAACTAAAAATGTTAACCCTTAATTTTATGTATCACTTGTGAATTATAAAATAAAAGGGATGTTTTTAATACATAAAAATTAAAATATGAAGAAACTATTTTAAAATTTAAGTTTTACAAGGATGTATGCATGCTTCCTTGTACATATTTTTTTTGATACATTGTTTTATCAAAATACTTATGCCCTTATAAATTAAGTCATTTGCCACCCAATTCGAGAGAACACTTGCATGTTTTTTTACACTGTTTGAAACGCAAATGAATTACAAATCCCAAGGTGTTTTATTCATTATGCATAACACCTGTGTGTTTGGCAAAATGGGTTGGGGTTGGGGCTTGTGCTGGGATTGGAGCTGGGGCTATGGCTTATATTATAAGCCGAAGTTGAAATTTGTATTTTTGTAAAATTGTTTTACAAATGGACTGAGGCATTATTGCAAAATTACTAAAAAAGACATAATTAAATGAGTTTTTTGTATATGTTAGATATTTTTGTGGGTATATAAATAAATTAAGGTTCAAAAGCCTCGGGCTAAAATTTTTAGCCCTTTTTATGGGGCTGGGGCTTATAGAGACTTATGACTTATAAGCCCTTTCATAAGCTCGCGTGACAAATAAGACTTATTTTAAAAGCCCAAGCCCGGATAAGCCTTGATAAACCCCTTCTCAAACATACCCCTAGTTAGCTTTAACAACTTTCAAGTTACTTGATAAAACAAAAATTATATTAAACAAGCAAGATTATCCGCGCGTTGCTGCGGGCGTTAATTTTCGCGTATTGTTGCGGGACGTTAATTTTTTATTTTTATTTATATATTTATTTTTATTTGTTTTTTCGCGCGTTTTTTTTATGTTTAATAGTGTAAGTTTATTTTTTCCTGCACGTTACTGCGGGGCGTTAATTTTTCGCGCGTTGTTGTGTGTCATTAATTCTTTTTTTTCCCTTTAATTTTGTGCGAGCTTATTTTGTCGGTCTCATATTTAATAGTGCGGGTTTACTTTTTCAGTATCGTGTTTAGTAGTTTTTTTATGGTATTACGCGTTGTTGCGTGGCGTTAAATTATTTTTTTTATTTTTTATTTTTTTGGTCTCATGGTGTAAAATGACATTGTTATTGGGCTAAATTTTTTAGGCTTCTTTTTGGTCCAGCACTGTAGCACTGTAGCTACAGTGCTTAAAATGAATAGTAACTCAAATCAAAAAACGCCGTCGTTTTATTTGACAAATGTGTAGGATAGTAATTTGATCTTGCAAAATATTGAGTGCTATCAAGGCATGCTATATAACCCTAATCAACTCGATCATATAAGCTGTCATAAGATTCAAGTCGAGTTTTCTTTTTGAAAAATTTACTATTGTACATATGTACGGAGTGTGTATCATTATAAGTTGTCATCAAATCACATACACTGGACAAATGTATCTGACGAGAGATTTAAAATCGTGCGATGCGCCGGATTTGAAAAAAAAAAAAAACATCTTTAACTCATACACTAAATTATCACATAGTCGAACTTTAATTATTGTATCAGCTTTATCGAAATACATGAAGTGATGAAGATATCATAATCGACTTTGCTTTAACTGGAAGCCTCCGAAGAAAGACGCGATAATAAAAGAAATCAAGATTGTATCACACTCATAGATATCACATCCGTGTATGACTTTACATCATATTTGGTTAAGAGAAATGCTAGATCCACACCCATTTTACACATACAAATTTCACACCCATATATGTCAAACAAATATAGGTAGTGGAAAAAGAAAGAGAAAATTTGATAGAATATGATTGGTCCAAGTTACATGCCACATGTGCATGTGGAAGTTTTTATGTGAGTTGGGAGTGGATCTAGCATTGCTCGTTGGTTAAATTAGTTAGAAGATCTTATAATCTCTTGTATGTTAGCGGAGAGTTTTAAGGTATTGTTGGAAATGTAACGTGGACAAATAAATTTAATTAGCAAGAGAGTTTATAAGACAATATTGTGAAACATTGATTAAGCAAAAGAATAAATATGATACTATAACATAGTATAATTTGTTATGAGCTAATGTATTAATAGAAAAACTTTATAAAATAGTATTTAAGAAAATATAGTCATCGCAAAAAGGTTAATGAAAAATGATTAAACTTAAAGTTGATAAAAGACTTATTTAAAAACAACATTAGTTGTATAAATTGTCATTTTTATCACAACATGACACCTTTAGACCTTTCTTACTCTTTACTCTTAATACAGCCACATAGAGTTGTCTGTGCGAACAAACTCGTCGTTCCAAATATAGACCAATCTTAGACAAAGTTTGTCCTTGACCTTTGTTAATTATCATGGCAAAACAAAGCGATACAAGGAATTGTCTCATTTTGAGTTGAAAATGCATTTTCTCATCCGATGGACTAATACTCATCTGAGGTATAGCGAAAATCGTGCTTACTTTACCACCAGATATAATTTTAGCCTCAATATTGTTTTTGCTCATTAACCTCGTACCATTTCAAAGCCCACCTCTTTGGTCGATGTTGCGCAAACACATAATGGGAGCACCAATTTTCAAGACTAACTTGTGGTGTGTAACACCGAACATCTTGATCGTTTCAAGAACTCAGTTGTGTAAAGAGACTCATTGAAGTTTAAATCAATATCTACATCCAAAACAGAATCTGAAGTATAACATACTTTCTCTCTGCGGAAGTTTTGCCAATAACGTTAAAACGAATATAACTTTAAAAACAATAAATTGTCATTGTTATTGTTAGGTAGTGACATCATCTTGTCAATGGAATTTTGGGCGATTTCTTAGGCATCTTCAAGGTTTGTGATGTTGCTTGCTCGAGAATGGAGTCAAGTTATCTCTCCTTTTAGATTTGCACTACGACAATTATTAGCAGTATCCACAAGATAAACCTAAGTAAAAAAAACCATAGACATAGATCAGGTAAATGCACCACACTATGTTACATAATTCCAAACACTCCTAAGATCACCATACAATATTAAGATGAGAATATTGAGTACATAATGTAGTAGAAATGTTCACAAAATAGTAAGACCACATGGACATGAAAATAGTTCTCATTGAATTGGCCACATGTTATAAACCAATGTACTAATAAAAAACTTTTGAAGCAAACATAATCCAACCACTTATAAAAGATATATGTAGTGTCATATAGCAGATCATATAACTCAAACATTTTCATTATAATACAAAAAGTTTTTCGTATTGATCCATTCCTAAGTTATCAGGTCAAAACTGTTATTAACAGATTATATACTATAATACTTTACTTGGGAGCATGTCAAAATAAGTTTATTGAAATAACATATTTAATCTTTTCGCACCCACCTCATAATACATATTATAATTAGTTGGTAAATTACCAAAATTCGTTGGCGGATAGGAAGGAGACTTGGCAGCAGGTCTTGTTGAGGGAGTGGCGGCACGATTACGGGGATAGTTAGCTGGATAAGCGGCGGACTTGAAGGTGACCACTACTGGCCCAAAATCATGCCAAAATCCTTGGTGTCTTGTCCTTGTGAGTTGACAGAAATCATTGGCTTCTCAGTCGAACCTGAAGTAACCTTAAAAGGCATAGCTTGATGTTACTTTGTACTATGCATTACCATATCTCAAACCAATAAGGCGTTTGGCATCTGTTTGAGGATAATAAAGTACTTGTTAGCTTTAATTCAGTTTAATCAAACTAATTATGTAAACTAAAACATGACGTGTATAGTTTATTTATATTTACAGATATATACACATTAAGTTTGCGACAATTTTTCCCAATGGGTTTTCTCTGTGAATGTTTTTTAAGGAGGCAATCTCACTTGGATCGTTTTCCTCCCTATTTATGGCTTGTTGATGTTGCGGCTTGGAGAATTCATAGATCGAACTGGGATGTATCTTAGGTTCTTGTTTATGATAGGGGATATCTCTAGAGGCCATTGTATAATTGAATTTAGTGGTAGACAAGCTTTTGCTTTGAGGTAATGTGGACATTTCAGTACTATTCCATCTGTACTTAACTTTTTTATGATTTCCATATACTTTACCGGCGGTAACCACTTTACCCATAAAAACTGTTATTCATAGGATTATTGGAGAGCTACATGTCAATATAAGTTTTTATTGAAATAAACATATTTAGAGTCTTTTCACCAAACAACCTCA
Organism: Tanacetum coccineum; assembly: GCA_026074375.1. Lineage (NCBI taxonomy): Eukaryota > Viridiplantae > Streptophyta > Magnoliopsida > Asterales > Asteraceae > Tanacetum > Tanacetum coccineum. Next base: position 29,594 of record BQNB010071560.1, read on the forward strand.
TAATACATATTATAATTAGTTGGTAAATTACGTTGGCGGGTAGGAAGGAGATTTGGCAGCAGGTCTTGTTGAGGGAGTGGTGGCATGATTACGGAGATAGTTAGCTGGATAAGCGGCGGACTTGGATGTGACCATTACTGGCCCAAAATCATGCCAACGTCCTTGGTGGCTTGCCCCTGTGAGTTGACAGAAATCATTGGCTTCTCAACCGGACCTGAAGTAACCTTAAAAGGCATAGCTTGATGTCACTTTGTACTTGCATTCCATTGATCTCAAACAATGGAGGCGTTTCAAATCTGTTGGAGCAGTTATTTACACAGTATCTGTTAGCTTTAATGCAGTTAATCAATACTATATTCTGTAAAACTAAAACAACATGATGTGTATAGTTTATTTTGTTTTCCAGATTATATCACATTAAGTTTGCGACAAAGTAGGAAAGTAATCAAATATATTAGCTTCAATTTAGCTGGCCTTTCAAGTTGGTGCTCATGGAAAATTTAATGCACAATGCTCTTTTAAGGTTATTCAATTTCTATTTTCTATGGAGTATGTAAATTTGAGCATGGTTTTTCAAACTCTTATTCAAGAAATAGAGTCTTCACGTGTCAGAAGGTAGGCTAAGAACTCTCCTATATACTATACAAAATCAAAATAAATACATACATAATCTTTTTAACTGGCTATGAAGTTTAATAGCATATATATACATAACATGCCTAAGAAACAACATCATTGTAATCAATTTACAGTTTCCATCTACATTGCGAAAACAGATATTTAATAACATGAAATGCATATTAAACATGCAACAGCAAAAAAGAGAGAAGCGTTATGGTAAAATGTAGAACAATGTTGTTTTTCACAATCACTTCATGAAGTAAAGGTGATTTTTACACTACCAATCATACTAATGTAACTAAACATGAAGTCTTATGCAAATGAATACATTTTGAAAGACTATAAACTTAGTTAACCATTTATTATTTTACTTAAATCATTTATTTTTTATGGAAGTTTAAATCATATATTACAAAAGTATTGACCAACTGGAGATAAAAGTTAATCTAAAACGACCCATTTGACAGGTTTATTCCACTTTTATGTGTGGCATACGATATGATGTTGTCTATATAGTTAAAGGCACACAATACATTAAGCGGTTGCATAAATATCAACACGAAGGGACTAAAAATAACCTTAGTGTGCACAGATAATGGATCATTATCCTTTTCTATCATAACAAAGTTTGCTTTATGCCGCAAGGCGTTAGTTCGATCACTCTGCAGAAATAAAGATAACCACTTAAAGACGTTTGCAGTATCATACGAATTATTAGGAATACTACCTTATTGTCATACCATATTGTATAATTCAATGGGTTCAGTCATTCCAACTTTAATGAATAACCACTTAATATTTGAATTATGTTTAAAGTAAGGTTGTATTTCTAAAATATGACAAATATTAATTTCCTTATTGTCATAACAATCTGATATATACAATACCTTATTTCATTTAAACATTTGTTGTATATAGTAAAAACGTTTATGAAAAGACTACCTTATTGTATACCATATTGCATCATTTAACTTTGTGCATTGTTTATACATAATTCTGGATCTACAAATTTCATTGAATTATTAATAAAAAGATGATAAATATTACTAATATTCTTAGTTATATTAATATTAATATTTATAACAGTTTGAATTTATACTTACTAAGTTCGGCTATAAGATGTCCTAACATAAGTAATAGAACAATTACCTACGGAATCTGCACGCTTGGTGCTTGACCTGCCAAGTATACGAAGGCAGCTGCAAAACCATGTTGCATTGCAGTAAGAACAGGCACATATGGTATGGTCTCACTTTCAGAAAACCAAGGTGTTGACACGTTATGATTTGGCAGAGCATAGTGCACAGAGCTTATGTGTAAGAACTGTTAGTTGAAAATAAGACAAATCAATTGATAATCACAATATTGATTTTAAACATACACCTATCTGTAGTTTAAAAATTATACACCTATATAGTTCATCACATAAAAGATGAGTAAGACGCACTAAAATAAATGAAGTTTCTCGTACTAACAAAATCACAACTATAGGTAAGTTCATTAAAGGATAACTGTACCTGAAATAACATAAGTATTAACTGCTCGGGGTTGGTCTCAATACTGTCCTTCTGCCTATCATAAAGTGGTTGTGGCAGCGCTCCCCAAAGCTTGCGTCTAACTGCCTCAACAACACGAGGATATTTACCGTTAACTTCTAGATCAATATTCTACATGGGCAAAGACGATATGTCAAAGCACTCAACCACAATTTCGTATATCGACTCACTCAACTAGACAGCTGCACTTCATATCACATCAGTCTATAAAATAAAGGAATTTATTTGCACACGTCGAGTACAAACAAAAACACGTAAAAAGAAGATATAAATATAGCACAACTATTTAATGATATAAAGAATGAGGTACCTGATCATAGGATACCAGCTTTGTAAGAAGCTTTACGAAGTGATCCGCAGATGGCAACAATTTTGATGATTGGTTTGGCAACATTATTTTTTGATGTAACCTCAGCTGCAGCAACAACCACACTAATACGACGTCGTTGTTCTTCATGCACCAATCGACACTTTTTTACCCTTAAATTTGAATTCTTAAATATATGATGGTCGAATAATGTATAAGGTTTGGTGATGAGATATTCATATAGTTAGGATTTCCATTTCTTACAATATAGTGCCCAGAATTACAGTCAAATTTTGTAAAGTGTTTGGATGGGAAAGTGTTAGTGGATCAACCCGACCCGATGCAACCCGAAATTCTCTGCTTCACAGGATTACTTTCGACCCATTACAAACCCACCTATCTGACAGCTCTAATTAGAACTGACCTTTGAGATATCACGTTGTGGATCAAGTGTAACAAAAACAGGTTGAACCTTACGGTTCTGTTTCGAATCAGAAGAAGGTAATGTCTTGATAGCCTTTGTCAATTTCGAAAGTTCTACAGGGCCAAAATTAGGGGATGAAGTATAACCAAAGTGCAGAAGTGTCTAGTTTCCTTTGAGATCCTTGTCTGTAGCCAATTTACCATTTGAATCAATCAACTTGAAAGGGC
>BQNB010071561.1:0-32728 GCA_026074375.1 Tanacetum coccineum
ACTCGCTATCGATGTGGCTTCGAGATAAAAGGCACCGGTAATATATTATGATTACAGCAAAAAAAATATATATATATATATATAAAAAATTAAAATAATAAAAAAAAAATTAAAATAAAAAAATTAAAAAATTAAAAAAATAATAAAAAAAATCCATGGTCGAAATATGTTTGCTGCATCTTGTCGGAGGCGTGGCCGATGTTGTAGCCTTCTAAAGGACCGAGGTTTAATTAGTTTATATAATGTTGCTTAATTTTTGTCTTATTTTGTGCCTTAAAGAGCCTAAGGGTATATGGTGCAAATAAGATTGGTCCATTCATGTCTTAAAGAGCCTTAGGGTATATGACATGAATGGTGCCTTGCTTAAGTAGCCTAATAAAAGCCAAATTTTGGTTGCCTCGATGTGGACTTTATTCTTGATAACATTTGATCTTTTGAAGAGAGCTAGGAGTTAATTATTGCGTTCTTAACCATTACACTTTATTTTTGGAATTAATAAGTATCGAAACAAAAGTCTTAAAGAGCCTTCGGGTATATGACTTAAGTAAAATCTTGAGATACAAAAGTAGGATTTACGGGAGGAAAAGTAAGTACACAATTAGTATTTATGAGTAGTGTTAGTGTCATGACTTGTAATTAACAATGATCTTGTTTTTAAGCTTAGCATGGGAAAAGTGAAAAATCGGGGATGACGAAATTATCTTTTAGACACTTAATTGTGCTTTTTGTTCTATGATCCTAAAAGTTACCAAAGAGGTAATGAAAACAATACATTATGTCAACACAAATAAGTTGTAGTTAGGTAGTTAATTAAAAAAAAATCTTAGAAAATGGGAAGTCGGGTGTTTTATAACTTGTGATCTCTTAATTCTCTCAACAAAACTCTTTGCTACTTTTCAAAGGTTTAGTTTGGGGAATTTTCGAGGTATTTGGTTATAAGGCATGTGATATTGCGTGAGGACACACAATCGTTTAGTTTGGGGAATTTTGATAAGTGTAGAATACACATATCTATTTATGCTTAAAATAACCCAATTAAACCCAAAACAGACCAAAAATGGCAAAAATATGCTTGTATTTGTGTTTTGTGTGTGCAGGTATGGATAAGTCAAAAATCACAAGAAAACAGTCAAAAGCGAGCAGGCACGGACACGAGAATCAGAAGAGTACAAAGCCGAAGCCCCAAAGCCCAAATCCTTAGCCAAATTCCTTTTGTAACATCCACAAGGGCCAATCTTGCAATTTCCAAAAGTTATTTATAACTTGAAAGAGATAAAAGAAAGACAAGGACCAAATGTGTAAACTTCCCAAAGTTCAACAGTTTTAACTGTCGAAGAAGGGGCGGGAAACACATTTACTATTCACCCGTCTTCTCCATTTCACCACCATGGTAAAACAAGGGGCAAATAGAAATTAAAGGGTGCGTTGGTCAATTCAAGGAAGCTCAAGCACAAATGCAAGGACAAATTAGTCTAATCAAGGGAATACTTATCCTAGTCCAAGCTCAATGCCACGTTAGCCATGGTGAAAGCACAAATTTAAGTGGGTTTTTGTACTAAAACACTCACAAAAGAAGCACAAACGTCACATCAAAGGAATGACACGCTGGCAATCTTCAGATATACACAATTTGATCCAACGGCTACAATTGATGATCAAATGATTGGAGAAATGATTGGTTGAGATTGAAAGTTTAGAGAGCAAGGCAAGAGGGTCTAGAAGCTTCAGCTCGGCACTATAAATAGTCCTCATTCTCACACACACAAGGGATCCGATTTTTTAGTCTTCTTTTTAATCTAGTTTTTATGTAATTTTTAGTAATTCGTAGCTTAGATTCGTGTTTAAGTAATTTTTCCTTTTTCAAATAATGTATCCAGCTTCTTTAGTGTAAAGGAAATTCAGCTTTTAGTGTTTTAAATCTCGTTTCTAAGCTCGCATTTTAAATCATAAGCTCTCTTAAAAAGTTTTCCTCAAAAGCTAATAAGCTCTTTTCAGTCTATAAAGCTGAAATTGAGCTGTTTTGAAATCGTTTAATCTTATTTAAACATTAAATCATTTAAACTTTATATGGATCTTATGAATTTTAGCATTTTGGAAAAGGGGATTCTTACTTGGAAGAGATCCAAGGACTTATACCGATAGCTTATTAATAAGCTAAGAGCCTTGTAGCTGCCTTAATTGTTCCTTGTTAATATAGCTAAAGATAAGTAAGTTTCTCTTTTCTTCTTTCACTAATTTTAGTTTTAATTGCTTAGTTTTTGCTTATATGCTTAATATTGCTTATTTGCTTATTTCTCTTGCTTATTAGTGTTTAAATATCTCTTCTAGTTGCTTAATTAGTAGATTTGTACATATTCTGATTTTTTGCTTATATAGTTTATAGATCATTAGTTATTAATTTTCTGTCATAAAAACCCATAAAAATCCAAAACTATTAGTTTAAATAGTTTAACCTAGATAAGGCTTATTCAGTTGTTTAAAATCATGAATATTAATTTGTTTTAAGCTAGTTATTTTAATCTAGTTTCAGTAATTGTTCATTAGATATTTTCTTAAAAAGCATTTTCTTAGTCCTGTCAAAAAATGACTAAGGAGTGTTTGGGTTTAGTGCAGTCTCAAAATTGCACTAGCAGTACTAACCTCAGTTAGTAACAGTCTGAATCTTTACCTACCTTTACAACCTAAGTTAGTACTGTTAGCTTAACTTTTAGTAGGATTAAGTTTAGTTTCGCTTATTAAGAAATTTAGTTAGTCTGTCATTATTTAGCTTAATTTCATAAAGCTTTTTTTTGTCCTAAAAAGTCAAATTGCATCAACAGTTACTTTCAAGTACTGTTGAACTTTTACACTAGCAGTACTAACCTCAGTTAGTACTGCTGTGTTCTTAGCTTTATTTAGATAGGTAATTTTAGGATTTAGCTAATAAAATTCAGTAGGATTTAAGTTTTCATATAGCTTAATTTAGTTTAAGTCTTAAATTTTGTTTTCTAGCTTATGGTCTTAGCTTATATTTGCTGTCAAACAGTCTTAAAAAACCTAAAAATCCAAAAAACATTACTTAGAATCTTTATGATTTATGTTGATAATTTAAGCTTTTAAGCTAGATTTATAGCTTAATATTGTTTGATAATAAGTAGTTTGATAATCCTTAAAGTTTCAAAGTCATTATCTTATTAATTCTCTAGCTTATTTTATAGTTTGGTGTTTCCTTGCTTATTTCCTTAGTTTGCTTATTTCTTGATAAATATTAGTACATAAGAGTAGTTAAAGCTTTTTATTTTCCTTTTTGATTGCATTCTTAGATTAAGCACATCATAAGCTCTTTATGACTTCTTTCCTTTTTCATTTGATCTAAGTGTTTTGAGTTTTTTATAGCTTATTCTCTAAAATCAAAGTTAAAGCCTCACTTCTGTAATCAGTTTAGAATAACTCTTTGACTTATTTGAGATTTACAGGCCTAGATGCGATTTAATTAATTTGTTCCCTCCAAGTTTTCCTTTACAACTTTGCTTCCCTTTTGAGTTTTACATTTTAAGCTCGTTAAAATTTCGAATGCTATTGTACATAATTTTGTGATCTGGGTAGATTCTCAGGGTAGATAGTGTAACTTCAGATTTATTTTTACTAAGTTAGTCCCTCCGTTAGTTAGTAGCTTTTCCCGTTAAACCTTTTCCTTTTTGCACTATTCGTCCTTAGATCATATTTTAGTTAGTTCAACTTAGTTTTAATTAGTAATTAGGGTTAAGTTTTAATTGGTTTAATTAGTTTCTTATAAAAAGATAAAAATTAGGGCTTTCACTTTTAATAATTTTTAGCACTTTTCTTTGTTTAGTGAAATTTTAGTTTATATTTTTAGGGTTAAATTTTAGTCAATTTACTTTATAGTTGCATTTACCGTATTTGTTTAATTGTTCTTTTTAATTTTATCCCTTTCCAAATCAAACATCTTTGTTTCATTCAAATCAGGATCCGAACCTAAACGTGGTTTCAATTTCACTAGTCATTGGGGATAACGACCCGGGTGATCATACTTGCCCGGTTAAACATACGTATATTATATATATTATATATTATTTTTGTAAGTCTTAACTTTTACCTTGGATAAAGGTGAATAGTTGGAATTTACCTAAGTAGTATTCTTATTATATATTTTATAGGTACGTAAAACTACTAATCAGTGAGTATTTCTCACTATGCCGGTTTGCCGAACAACGAACGTATACCATGTCGGATTTGGGATGTTGCGGGTTAGAACATCATCAAGGGAAATGTAGGCAATTTATATTGCAATTCATACATGTCAAGCTTCGGTGTTATGTGCTTAGGGAAACGTAATTACATTTCGTGATTTGCATCTGTTGCATTATCAGACACTTGGAAGTCTTGCGGTCCTACATTATATTTACATAAACTTTTGAATTCACCAACTTTATGTTGACGTTTTAAAGCATGTTTTTCTCAGGTCAATAAGGTACGAGACAAGGATACATTGGTGGTCGTTATTTTGGATGTCATTGCATAAAGATTTAGAAGCATTACATTTTGGGGATTTTGTTATGTTTTAAAATCTTTACATTTACAAGTGAATATGTTAAGCCGTTATGCTTTTGTAACAAACAATTTCTGTTATTCCAACGTATTAATTGTTAAACGACTCATATAGAGATCATTCTCATATCTTGTGCTATTGATTCTATATGTGACTCTCCATTGACCCCCTATACCCGCTGCGCCACGATGTAGTTGTGGGAGTACATATTGTCCCATACATTAACAAAAGAAATGCCTGATAGAATGTTGTTTAAATATTTCTTGTCAAATGTCTGTAAATTGTGTCTCTAAGTCTATCCCCATGAATCAAATAGGTCAATCAGTAATATATATAAATTTGGTTGTATAAGAACGGTATGGACAATTCTTAGCAAAACATGAATCCAGTTTTCCGCTCAACAATTATGCATCTCTGAAGACAATGCTTTTTAGTTCTCTGGAGAAAAGACAAAAGATTAAGAAAATGCAACGCAAGAATTTAATTTCAGCAAGCTACAAAGAAACCACATATCAAGTCTATGTTTGGATGCTCTTAAACTATCTCCATGCTATCCCGCATTCTTGATCACTACTAAAGTACCTGATATATACATGCATCAATTCTGGAATACCATCAAGAAGATCAAAGATACAGATGTACACCGGTTCAAGCTGGATAAGAAAAAGTGTCGTATTAACACTGAAGTCTTTCATAAAATTCACCAGATATGTCTGATTCTCCCTAACCAAGATTTTGTTGAACCACCATCAAAAGATGAAATGGTTCCATTTATCCAGGAACTTGGTTACTCTGGAAAGTGTGATATGCTTATTTGTGATCCATACAATCAAATGCACAGCCCTAAGAAATGTATATTGCTGCTAACATACATAGTGCATCACTGGAAGACAACAGGACTTGATAGCACCAAAAATCAAGAGTCTCAAATCTGTGGGGTATGTACAACAAGAAGAATGTTGACTTTGTTGCTTTACTATGGGAATACTTTATGCTTCAAGCTGACAACAGAGAAATAAGTTCCACACGTAAAGAGAACATGCCCTACCCAAGATTCACTAAAGTTATCATTAGTCACTTCATCTCTAAGGACAAAACCATCTCCATGAGGAATAGGATAAATCTTCACACAGTTCGTGATGACACCTTGCTGGGTATATTGAAGTTTTTCTTCAAAACACAAGATTATCAGTAGTATGGAGCTCTGATTCCTAATGAGATGATCAATCAAGACATTAAAGATTCTAAAGCTTACAAGACTTATCTTGACTTTGCTACTGGAAAAGCCACTCCCAAGAAAGCAAGGAAGTTAAAGAAAGTTGCTTCACCCTCAAAGAAACTGTCTCCTGTCTTAGAAGAAGAACCTGCAGAGAAGCCTAAGCGAGCTAAGAAATCTACCAAGAAGTCTACTACTGTGCCAATAACAGGTGTTGTCATTAGAGACACTCCTGGTGTGTCTGTGTCGAAGAAGAAAGCACTTACTAAGGCTGATAGAGGCAAAGGCATGGATTTACTTTCTGAAGCAACACTACTTGAAGCTGCTCAGCTCAAGAAAACTCTCAAGAAAAGTAAGCTAGAAACTTATAAGCTTCATGCAAGTGGCTCAGGTGATAAGTTAGTTCCCAACCAAAGGTTCCTGATGAATCTGAAGACAAGAAAACTAGTACAGATGAAGGAATTGGTACTAAACCATTCCCGATGTACCCAAATATCAATCTAAGAGTGAAAATGAATCTTGGGGAGACAGTAATGATGATAGCAATGATGATGCAAGTAATACTGATGATGATGATGTTGACAGTGATGCTGGTGGTGACAATGAAGCAAGTGATAGTGAAAAGACTGATTCTGATTAATGAGAATCCTAATCTCAATCAGAACGATGATGAAGAAGAAGAATATAAAGAAGATCATATACGTACTCCTGACAGCCTTGAATTCACTAATGATGATGAAGAGTATGAGGAATTGTATAAGGATGTGAACGTGAAGTTGAAAGCTATAGAGCATGAAGAAGAAGGGAAAGGAGATGCAGAGATGACTGATGCTAGTCAAGATGATGGCACTTAACAGACCACATATGAACAAGTCAAAGATGATAAACATGTAACACTTACAACTGTTCAGGACACATAGAAGACTGAAGTTCCATTGCAAGGTTCTTTTATTTCATCTCACTTTGCCAATCAATTTCTTCACTTAGATAACTGATTCGATTAAATTCAACCCTTTTGTAAATATATAAATATAAATAAATATAAAATACTTATAAATATACTTACAAGGATCAAAATCCACAAAATCAATGAAACCGGAAGTACAATATGATGTTCCCGGGTCGTAGTCCCAACGAGGAGTGAATTGGAAAGTCGAAAGTTGGTTTGATATTTGATGTTTGAACGACAAAGATTTGGATTTGATTTTTCTGATTAAAATGCAAAAACAATTAAGGAAAACCTAAAAACGAAAGCTATTAAAGATTTAAACCTAAAACGAGACGGGAATGTAAAAACGCGAGTTTTAAAAAAACTAAATTATCAAAAATTAAACCCTAAATGGTGTTTTAAAGTTTTTCTATTCTAAAATAACTAAATTAACAGAAAAATTAAAGAAAATTCTAAAACGGAAGCTTAAAAGGGTTAAAAACAAAGAAAATGAAAACCGGGTACGAAACCCGTTCTTTAAAAACTAAAATTTTGCAAAAATGACCCTACAAAAGAAATTCTATTTTTCCTAGATGCAAAATGATAAAATTAAATTTTCTAAAATAGAAAAATATTTTTTTGAATTTTAGTTAATTTATTATAATTAAAAAATAGTTTATTACAAAGAAAATACAGATAAAAAAAATATCAACCTATATGAAAAATTTTGAAAAATTTAGTGGAAAATGCATAAACTATAAAGTCCTAAGAAAAATTTAAAACTGGAAATTCAGCTTATAAATAAGCTGTTATTAAGCTAAAAGTGGCTGAATGCATAAAAGGCTAAGTGGCTTAAAAAACAATAAGATTTCATCCATGTTGGATAGCTATTGTAGCACAGTTGTTAAGTTTGTGGGTTTTGTGGACGCTGACTATAGCAAAGGAGGTCCAGGTTCGAAGCCTGGGCCTCTTCCTTTTTTATAAATACTTTTTTTCTTTTTAGAAAAAAAAAACTTAAAAGCACACAAAAAGTAAGCTATATTAAAAAAAGACAACTTTTTTGAAAATTGGAAAATAAGCTGGAAAAAGCACAAACAGCTAGCAGTTTACATTTTTTTTTCTAAGTCCTAAAGTGCTTAAACTAATGGGCAATTTAATGTACAAATAAGCAAATAAAATTCAAAGATAAGCAAACACAGATAATATGCTATACCTAATAAGCAAGAGTAACCAAAAATAAGCAAGTGAGAACAGACTAATAAGCTAGAAAAGCTAAATAAGCTAATAGCACAATTGGTGCAGGGCAGCCTAAGGAGGCACCTTTTTAGGCCTATTTTAAAGCCTTTAAAGGATCCTTATGGCTGAATAAGCTATATAAGCTTAAAGCCTGACCAAGTGTCTATCCAAATCAGCAAATAAATTAAATTTTGAAACAAAGATAAGCAAGGAAAAAGGGCTGAAAAGTACTGGTTTCAATCAGCACTTGCTGATTTTTACTTACTTTAAGAAAAAGGGTGACTTTTGCAAACACAAAATCAGCTAGAAATTAAGCACCAAATTGTGAACTAAGTAAAAACAGATAAAGTATGTCTAGAAAAGAGCTTATGCTAAAATTTTCAAAAGATAAAACTAATTTTATGCTGCTGATATTTAAAGAAGAAAAAGGGTCTTTTTGAACTTGAAGTTTGGCAAAAGAAAAATTGACAGTTTTGAGAAAAACAAGAATTAACCAAAAGGAACTAATCCTACTGCATCTATGTCTTAAAAACAATCAAAAACAAGTTCCAAAGGTTGGTTTTAAAAGCTGAATCAAAGCAAACACTTTGAATCAGTTTTGTCAACACAGATTCAAAGGACAATTTGATAAAACTTTAAAAACAAATTTTAACTCTAAACTTTTTCAAAAACTGATAAAAAAAACTCTTAAAAATGTTTGCCAAAGATGGCTAGGGTGACCCAAATCGTTTTAAACCCCAAGTGACCCCGATTTTTTCCCTTTGACCCAAACACCCCTTTAAGTCTTAAAAAACAAATTTTAAGCTGATTTTCAGGAGATTTAAACAAAGAGACATAAAGGCAGATAATAAGCAATGACAAATAGGCAATAATAAGCAAAAGCAGACACAAATAAGCAGTTAAATAAGCAAGTTAAAAATAAGCAGTGACAAAGGGCAAATAAGGACAATTTTAAGCAAAACTTAAAATAAAGGCAAATAAGCAACAAGGAAAGACAATAAGCATACAGACAAGCATAAATAAGCAGAAAACACATAAAATAAGCACATATAAGCACTTCTACAGTAACTTTAAAAAAAATGGGAAAATGAAACACACAACTGGTCCAAGCTCTTTTGCAATGATAATAAGCTCTCAAAGTCTGTAAAAACTCACCAAACCCTAAAAACACCATGAGGCACTAGAAACCCAAGGCAACTATTTAGCCTTGCTCTCTTGTTGCCTTTCTCTATTTGATAATTTTTTTGGATTTTGGTTTTCTGACCAAAAAGTTTAAAACAAGCCTTACTTATATAGGCTGTTAAGGGACTTAAATAAGCTTAAGATGTAGCTTAAACTAGTGTTTAAAAGACAAGTTAAGTAAAGTGACAAGTTTTTTTTAAGAAAGCAATAAATTGCATAAAATTAAATTGCAAGAAATTTAAAGACAGAATTTAAATTGCAATTAAATTAAAAAGACTATTGTAATCAAAAGGTTACAAACAAATTAAGTTACCCAATCTTTTGCCGTTGAAAACACAAAAATTCGACACACTCAAGTCTGATATGCTAATCTCCAAGTCCTATAAATAACTAAAACTTAATGGTCCTTGAGATGTGTTTCCGTTCAAAAAGAAGATACCAGCAGTTTTGTTACTATATTGATGAGAAAGCTCAAAGCATCTTAAGCCCTTAATTCAACTTGGAGCCCCAAGAACAATGATCATGTCCCTTGATACCTCATGATATTGACTTATTTTCTTGTACCGATGAAAGGGCATTTCAGGAATGCCAGGTGCAAAAGGGTGGGGTGAGATAGGAGTTATGGTTTTTGGCTTGGGGTTGCAGGGGTGAGGGTTTTTGGGGATGGGTGAATAGTACCATTTTAGTTTTGGCGGGTAAACAGGGGGAATGTACTATTAGTTTGAAGGTGCAGGGGAGGATGTTTGGAAAGATGGCAAAACGAGCCCCTCTATTTATATGTTGTTGTTATGATAAGAGTCCTTGAGGGGTGTAATAGTTTGGGAAGTTGGCAACAATAGCCCTCCATAGTTATATGGGTCTTCGCAGTTATGGTCCTTGTGAGGGTTAATGAAGGTTTAGTGATTTGGCAAATGTGGCCCTTGATTTTGTTATATGTCATTACACCACAAGTCCTTATGACAATACGACTTTGGAGTTTGGCGGAAATGCCCCTTGGAGTTTATTTTGGGCTTAAGTAGGTAAAAAAAGGTAATGGGCTTGATATCAGTGTTTGGGCCCATGGTGTTAGAAAGGAAATTTGGGCCTTAGGAAATAAATGGGCATAAAGCTTAAAATATCACTTAATGGCTATCCGACCCATTAGATGGGTACGGGTGGCCCATTAAATATTGCTTCGGTTTTGATCGTTTACTTTTCCGGGGTTGACTTTGACTGTTGACTTTCCCGGGTTGACTTTGACTTTTCGTGCTTGGTTATGTCCGTTTTTGCTTGATTTTTTGTCCTTTTCTCGGATATCCATTTCCTACACAATATAAATGAAAACATACAAATACAAGGTATTTTTGGGTACGTTTTTGGTCATTTAAGTCCGATTTTAATGGAAAAGGTATGTGTAATTAAGCACATACCAAATCTCCCCCATACTAAATTATTGCATAGTCCTCATCAATGCTATAATTAAGCACTTTAAGAAAACTAAGACCTCAATCCACTTGACTAATAACCACGAAAAGTAGCTAAGTGTTTTGTCGAGGGGAAATAAAAGAATCAAAAGCTTTGAAAAGCCCCGCTTTTACCATTTTTATTATTTACACTAACTACCACTAATATTTTTGTATTTTCCTTTTTCTTTACCAACTAATACGTTTGACTATCCGTTAATTTTCATTTGGATCATAGAACAAGACGCATTTCCAATCCGTAAAATGCCCCAACAAGGTTTAATTTTATCGTTCCCGACTTTCTCATTTATTCCAAACCAAGCTTCAAAACCTAAATCATCGCTAAATATTAGTTTTAAGATGCTAACACTACTCATCAATTGCAACTTGTGAACTTATCACTCCCCCGCCAATATTATAGTCTTAGTGTTATGTGCTATTTTGAATTTCAACTTTGGATCAATGTTTTGCAAAATTCTATGCTTCACGTTCTACCCGAGAATAATGAGTTTGAAGGCGAGATCATCCCATGTAGCAACTTTCGTCTCGGCACATCCCAACCTTGCGGTTAAGTGACCAGGCTTTTGACACCCCATATAGACTAGTATCGGGACTCACGGACCTTTGGTTTCAAAGACTCTTAGGTTTCCCGTATAGACATAGCTTATTTAGAAAAACTTAAAATAAAATAGTCTTAGTTCAAAAGCATATTTAAATTTAACAAAAAGATATCTATTTATTAATTCACACTTAATATTAAACACTTATGCAATTGTAACCCTCAACCTTTTAGAAGGCTGCAACATCGGTTGTGAGCCGGCAAGATGCAACAAACTTTTATCAGTCTCGGATTATATTTATTACTTATCATATATTTTTTCATTTTTCATCATCATTTTTTTTAGGGAAGACTTCTTTTTGAAAAATTCAAGTATAAATTTGAACTAAGGCTAAAGTTTTTGCTATATACTACATAAAAATTATTGATTTAATTAGATCTCCAAAAATAGCACGTATATTACTTCATGTTAATAGCAATATGAGAAAAAAGGAAATCCACAAATTACATACAAGAGCTCATAAGATTTCCAATAGAATCCATGTTTAGTCATCCAACCAATACTTAACTCTAATCAGTTTTCCGTTCTTCGTCAACCGCGATACGCTTATCTAAAAGCAAAGGAACATAGCTAGAGCTCAACACCTCGATCGAGTTAAAATATACTCTTATTCTAACCCACAGAAATCAAAATTGTGACAAACACTTATTTAATTTAGAAAAATGATAATTTTTTTCATTTTTATGTATCAAATAAATTTGTGGTAAAAACATGATTACGTGAAAGACAACACTGCCAGGCATATAATCAAGATCGAAAGAATCCCCCCAATAACCTAAGACCAACAAACATTGTCCTCAATGTTTTAAGAAGGGTCTCTACATAAATCCTAAGCTGTTTATTAAGTATGCTTAAAGATAAACGTTAGTCGATAAGAATTGGATATCAGATTCCCAAATGAAGCTGAGGATTTGAAGCTCTTGTGAACAAAGGACAAAACCGTTAGCACGAGAGGCTTCAAAAATCCAGGACATCCTGGACATGCAACAAAACACAAAACACAAAACACGGAAAATGAAAGGAACGAGCCTCATAACAAAAAAAATACTTATTCATTACTACAATACTACCACTAATACTACGATGATAATACTAGGATACATCCATGGTTAGCCACCACATGCAGCTCTTGCTTTATGTCACTTGCTTGACCTATCCCCCATACATGAGCTTACAGGTGGGAACGAATTAGACAAACGTAACATCCAAGAACGGATGTCCTCTTGGAAGAAGCAAGGAAAAAACTCCACGGCTTTCGAAATTTTTGGTGACTTTGAAAGCTTTATTGGCCCGATTGATATAGTTTCCAGTAGAAGAAGCTATGAACTCATTTAGAAGTGAGAATCCCAGGGTTGTAGACTTTTTCCTCATTTTTGGGTAAAAATGAGAGTAAAGCTCCTAGCCCGGGAACTTCTTTGTGGAAAAGAAGTTCATAAAGAGGAGGATTAAAATCCTCAAGAATTAAAGAAGCATTAGTGGTCTTCTTTACATTCCTATCTGGTGTTGCAAAGTTGGTGACCTCAAAGAGGTTCTCATGAATGAGTATACCCAGATTAAATACCTTGTCCTCGTTGTTGGTTGAAGTCGAAGCATCAACCTTGGAAAAATCCTCATAGAAAACTGAGTCACACTCGAGAAAAGGAAGGACAATAATTCATTCCAGAGAACAAGTTCATCAATCAAGATTATAGAATCTTTGATTACCCTTCTTGGAAGGTCAAATGGATCATCATAATATCATACATAATGGTCTCATGATCAAAAAGATTATCATCATAATCATCCCATAATGGTGGGGATGAGTAATTAAGAGCATGTTCATCGGTGAACATCTCAGAAATGGTATCATCAAGATTGTCATCAAAGAGAAATTTTCCATAGCCTAGATCTCGAGAATATAATCCATATCCAATGATAGGATCATGTTTAAGCAAATACTCTAATCAAGAAGATCGATCAACAAAAGGAAGATCATCATTTCCTGTGGAATGTGATAAGAGCGAGTCATCGGCGAACTCCTCAAGAAAATAGTCGCTAGTCTCAGAAATAAGTAGACTAGGTGAAAAGATAGTGGTACTGCACTTAAAGAATCATGATTTCTTTGAAGGAAATAAGTGGGGGGGAAAGAAGACTTGGTCACGGGTTCCGAAATCAGAGTGGGATTGCCACTCAATGGATTATCATGATATGGAGGGAGATCTTTGGTTTTATCAAGATTTAGCAAGTTCTTAATAATGTCTCCCTTCGGATGAAAGATATCATCATTAACTTCCGGTGAAGTTAAGTCGGTATGAGAAGTGAGAGAAGAAGTGGGATTGCCACTTGGATGATTTGTTGCAAACAAATCTTCAAGAATTTCTTCATGTGAAACATTATAGACATCAATCATGTTGATTGATTCTTGATGAGGTTGAGTTGAATAGCTTGAAGTGTCATGTCTCATATTTAAGATTAATCTTTCATTGCCGTCACGGAGAATCATCTCCTCTCCGTGAACGTCAATCAAAGCATGAGCGGTCTGTAAGAACGGTCTTCCCAAGATGAGGGGGACTAGTGGATCGCTTTCATAATCAACAATGACAAAATCAGCGAGGAATGTGAACTTTCCAACAGGAACAAAGACATCTCTTGCAATTCCAACCGGAGTGCAAATCTCCCGGTTAGCAAGTTCAAGGGTCATTTGGATGGAAATAAGCTCGGGTAAACCTAACTTTTTCCAAACCGAGAGTGGCATCAAGTTGATGCTAGCACCTAGATCGGCTAGTGCTTTGCACTTGAGTTCACTAAAACCACACGGAATGAGAAATTTCCCAGGGTCACCTAGTTTTTTGGGTAACTTCTTTAGGATAACCGTTGAGCAATTTTCATTGAGGGGTGTATTTGCCAATTCTAAAAGTTTCTCTTTGTTGGAAAGGAGACTTTTAAGCATTTGCTAAAATTTATGGATTTAGACTTCATCTTTTTCTTTCTGTTTTTCTTTGTTCATCTTGACGGATAAGGGATATGAGGATGACGAGGATCCCTTTGGTGAACCACATAATTTCTTTGTGACGGAGGTTTAGCTTTTTGGACAAGAGGAGGTGGGACCTTAATGGTAAACTCACCATGTTTCGGGTCCGTTAAAGTCTCCTCAACACGTTCATCCTCCTCCGGATTAATGAATGGAGGAGGCATAGGAACGGAAGGTCCATCAAGAACAAGACCACTTCGAGTGGTGATGGCTTTCAATTCACCTTTCGGGTTAGCAATGGTGTTGCTAGGGAGAGATCCTGAACCCGAGGTAGAAGCGGTGTTCATCTAAAAGAAGCTTGCCATCATGTTCTTAAGCTCGTTTGTTTGGTTAGACATCGAAGTTTGAATCGAATTTTGCATTTCATTCCTTAACTCATTTTTCACATTGTTAATTTGAGCTTGCATGGCTTTTATATTAACATCATTCATTTTCTTAATTTTCTCCAACTCACTTAAAGGAACACTTTGATTTTGTTGAATTGGAGCTTGATAATTTGTATTTTGATTGAAATTGTTTCCTCAGTTATATCCTTGAGGTTGGCTAAACCGGTTTTGATTATTTTGCATGTTTGGTTGAGCAAGACCCGGTGGTCTAGTTTGATTAGCCACACCTGGAGGACGATAACCGGAATTACCCTGATTGTAGTTACCCGCGGCTGCTGCAACGTATCCTTGAATATTATCCCGATATTCCGGGAAAGTGTTGCCATCGGCGGCGAGACACTGATAATAAGGATGAGCACCACCGCAAGTAACACAAATTTCCTCAACGGCTTTTACGGAAGCTGGAGGTGGGGTTGCTTGAAATTGTTTGAGAATAGCGGTCATGGCGGTAGTCACAGCACTTGTTTGCTGATTTACTACATGAGTAAGTTTGGCTAAATCAGAGGAAGAAGAAGAATTAACATCACTTTATTTCACTTGAGAAACAATCGATTTGTTTCGTGAATTGCGAACCTTGGATTTGTTTTCGATAATCGTCAACACATCTCGAGTACTTCTTTCCAAAAGATTACCACCGGCGGCAGAATTCAAAGAATCTTGGTCGGTTGGGTTTAAGGCATTGTAGAAGGTATCAAGTTGGTGCAATTCGGTAAAACCATGATGAGGGCATGCACGAAGGAGATCTTTGTAACGGTCCCATGCCTCATGAAACGATTCTCCAAAACGTTGTTCAAAGTTGGAAATTTCATTTCGGAGATTTGTCGTTCTTGAGGGAGGAAAGAATTCATTGATGAATTTGGAAACAAGATCTTCCCAAGTGAGAATAGAACGAGGGGGTTCTTTTTTGAGCCAACGACGGGCTGCCCCGGCAAGAGAGAATGGAAAAAGCATAAACTTAATCGCTGAATTAGGCACATCCTTGTATTTTATGGTGGAAGTTATTTTGTTAAACCAATGAATGTGATCATGAGGATTGTCTTTCTCAAGTCCGAAGAATTGGTTCGAAGCCATCATATTAATGAGACTATGCTTGAGCTCGAAATGCTCAGCAAGAATTGGTGGAACCACAATTGCCTCCGCATAACCCTCGGTGGATGCACGGAGCAATTCCGCCATAGTACGTTGATCGGCCATCGTATCTACGGGAATTTATTCAAGAGCGAACTGTTCGACTCTTTGTTTAGAACGTCTACGATTACGACGTTTCGTATTCGTAGAAGTAGAAGGAGGATTCGTAGAAGGTTCACCAATGAAATGAGAAGAAGAACTGGTGCGCATGCACTAAAAATCAAAATATTTTTTTGGTTTTTCAATTGATTCACAATTTATTTTAACGGACAAAACGAGATCGAATAACTTAAACCAATAATCGACAAGCTTCACAGTAGCTCTTTAAAAGAAAAACTCACAAAGGAGCGAAGGAGAAGGAAAGCGCGAAGCTATTAAAAACCTTTCTCCTTTAGGGTCGTAGTTCCTCTGAACAACCCTCCTTAAACCCCTCTTATAGTTTGTT
Organism: Tanacetum coccineum; assembly: GCA_026074375.1. Taxonomy (NCBI): domain Eukaryota; kingdom Viridiplantae; phylum Streptophyta; class Magnoliopsida; order Asterales; family Asteraceae; genus Tanacetum; species Tanacetum coccineum. The sequence goes on from BQNB010071561.1 coordinate 16,143, forward strand.
AAACTTTTAAAGGTGAGCCGTACGTCGCAAGTGACACAAAGACAAGTTTTGAATCTTTTGTTTGGGAACTTATTATGATAATACTCAAGTTGAGAGCATTATATTGATGATGATTTTTATTTCTTGATTATGGACAATTTTTTTATGTTTTTGATTTTTTCTTGATTTTATCTTATACTAATACTAATAAAAGAAAAAAAAATATTTTTGTATTTTTGTATTTTTATAAATAAAGGAAAATATTCACAAACGGGAATGAGAACTTCACGAGGGAAGGGTCTTCAAAAACTAATCTTCAAACGTAGACACAAAAATAGCACACACCTCCCCGGCAACGGCGCCAAAATGATAACCAAAGATTTCTTACTATATATAAATATAATAAAAATATATAAATATATAATAATAATCAATCATTATAATTCAATTATAGTATACGTATTCTGAAAGACTCAAAAAATTCCTTTTGACCTAAGGAAAATCAAAAACCTCCCGGGTCGTTTCCCAAAGAGGTGTGAATTGAAAATCGAGAACGTTTGTGATCGCGTTTTTGAATGGTAAAGATTTTTTAGGTTGGGATTTCTATTTCTACAATTAAAATGCAAAAACGAGTAAAGAAAACCTAAAAACAAAAGCGAATAAGGCTAAAACACGAAAAACAAGAACGGGATTCTAATCCCGTTCTTTAAAAATCGAAATCCTAAAAATTTAATCCTACGAACGCAAATTTAATTTTCCTAGGTCCTAAATGATAAAAGAAATTTTTCTAAAAAAGAATTATATTTTTTTGACTTTTTTAAAAGTTTTTATGAATTAAAAACAGATTAAATGAAATAAAATGATTAAAAATACTAAACTATTTTATAAAAATCTGAAAAATTTAGGGAAAGTGCATTAAACAGTTAAGATCCTAAGAAAAATAAAAAGGTGGAAACAGCTTATCGAAATAAGCTGTTAAAAAGCAAAAACAGCTTATAAGCTAAACTAACTAAAAAGGTGATAAAAGAATAAAGCATGCAAAAGAAAACGGAAAAGACCCAATGGCGCTAGTGGTGAGTGTGTGTAGTGTTAAAACGTTTGGTGAGTGGGGTTGAGGTCCCGAGTTCGAGCCCTGCTCACTTGGGGCTTCCCCTACTCCCAAATGTTTTTATTTGCCATTTTTTTACAACTTTTTAAATAAGCAAAAAATAAGCAACTTTTGTGAAAACAAAATTTTTATAACTTAAAAATAAGCTCAGAAATAAGCTGAAAAAGTGACAGATTACTAAACTTAGACTAAAAGGCTAAATGGCTAAACTGTTAAGCTATTTTAAAACTCAATAAGCAGTTACAAAGCATAAATAAGCTAAAACATACTACACTACACCTAATAAGCACTAGGGAACATGAATAAGCAAAGAAAATAATCTAAACTAAGTTTAATATGACAGAATTCCTCAAAAAGCTTTTAAACTAAAACTTTCTAAGCTAAAAGTGCAAATAAGCAAATGAAAAAGAAAGATAAGCAAAAAACAGATGCAATCCTATACCTAATAAGCAAGTATAACTAAAATAAGCAAGTAATATAAGCTGAAAAGCAAGAAAAAGCAGATAAGCAAAGTGGGCTAAAACTGTAAAGCAAACAGCCTATGAGGGCACTTTTGGGCTTATTTTTAAGCCCTTTAGTGGAACCTTATGGCTATAAGGGCTATATGAGCTTAAAGCTTGGCTTATAGGCTACAATTATCAGCAAAGAAAATAAAGTTTGAAAATCAATTAAGCCATTAAAAAGCCAGATTAAAATAGCTGATTCAGACAGTATGCATTTTTTTTGGTTTTTTCAGTTTTAAAAGGGCTAAATGCAGTACTACTAATAAGCTAGAAAATAAGCTTTAAAATCTAAACTAAGCTAAAACAGATAAAAGTCACCAACTAATGAGCTTATGCTCAAAAAGGCAGAAGCTAAAAACAATTTTAAGGGAACTAAATCTGAAAATGAAAAAGGCTTGTTAACTATGAAAAACACTTTGACAGAATTGACTTGAACAAAAATAAACTAAAAGGTACTTTACACTACTGCATTTGACTCTTTAAAAGGACACATAAACAACACTCTAAAGCTGGTTTTAACAGCTTAATCAAATAAGCACTTTAGAACTATTTTTGAACCACAGATTGAGACACCTAGTAGAAAAAACTTAAAACTCATTTTTATCCTTAAAAACCTTTTGAAATCAGCTTAAAACAACTAAAAAGGGTTTGCCAAAGCTGGCAAAGTAACCCAAATGATTTAACAAACTGTTTTGACCTACTTTGTATGTTACACCAAACACCCCTTTAAGTTTGAAAAACCAAATTTAAGCTTGATTTACCAAGATTTAAGCAAAGAAATTTAAAGACAGATAGAAAGCAATAACTAATAAGCAATAAGCAGTAATAAAAGCACATGAATAAGCACTAAATTAAGCAAACTAAAATAAGCAGATTCAAAGGCAAATAAGTCAATTTTAACATAAAACTTAAACAAAGGACATAAAAGCAAATAACAAACATAAACAAGCATAAACAACAATATTAAGCAAGATTAAGCAGTAAAAAGCAACAATAAGCTTATGAACAGTAAATAAGCCAAAATTTGAAAAAGTGAGCTTACCAGAGTCCAAGCTTTTGGCAAGGGAATAATCTCTCAAAACCAATCCTATAGCTTCCCAAGAAGCACTAACCCAAGGCCATCCACAATTTACCTTGCTCCATGCTCTTGACAGATTCTTTTTGTGATTTTTTTTGTTTTCTTAAAAAATTTAAGACAGAATTTAAAACATGCTTTTATGTAAGCTTTTTATGGTTCAAAGGCTATACAAGAGTTTAAAACCGTATTTAAAAGGCAAGAAATGTAAATGACAATGATTAAAGAAAAACTTAAAATTTCATTAACTTAATAAAAATTACAATGCAATAATTTAAAAGACAGTAAATTAAATGACAAGTAATTTAAATGACAGTATTAAAAGTGGTACAAATTTTGTTAATACAATAATGGACTTAACAGAAATTCGACAAAGACTAATAGCTACAAATGTCCTATATTTATACTAAAGCTCTCTCTGTCTTCAAGTCTTCAAGTGTGCTAGTTTTGTGAGAGACTCAAGAAGTTGTGTTTGTTGTGTGAGAGAGATCAAAAGCTCAATCACAACCATTGAAATTTCTTTGTCCCCAAGGTCTTAAATCCTGGCCCTTCATTGTTCTTGTCCATTGGTGTTGTTTAGGATTGCCAAAGTGGCAATTGGCTTCTTGTGATGTGGGGTTAAGGGGAAAGTAATGGTTTTAGCTGGTGGGAACAGTGAACGAGGCAAGGAGAGTGATGGGTGAATAGTACTGAGGATGTTTGGCGGGAATTTTTGTTTTGGTTTAACTAAGTGAAAGTTATAGGGGTTTTGACAAAATGGTCCTCCATTTTGTATAGTATAATTGCAAATTAAGTCCTTGTGGTGTTAAATAGTTTAAGGTGATGGCAAGAATGGCCCCTCAGGGAGTATGATTATATTGCATTGATGGTCCTTGTGGTGAAATAAAGAGTTATGGGAATTTGGGAAGAAAGGCCCCTCAAGGTGTATTGATGTTTCACAACCATCGTCCTTTATGGTGAAATAAAACACTAACAGTGTTAATGGGTTGTGTGTGTTTTAATAGTTTAAGGGATTGGGCCTTATTCTTTGGTTTTGGGCCGAGAAAGTATAAAAGGGTATTTGGGCCAATTTGGTCTTCATATGAATGTTTAAATGGGCTTACTCGGCCCATTAGATGGGCACGGGTGGGCCCATTTAATATTTCTTTGGTTTCGGCTTTGACTTTTCAAGGTTGACTTTTCAGTTGACTTTGACTTTTTGATTTCTCACGCTTTTTCCATTTCGTGCCCGGTTTTGTCCGTTTTGGCTTCGTTTTTAGTTTTTTTGTCGGATATCCGTTTCCTGCACAATATAAGTAAAAACATATAAATACAATGTATTTTTGGTACGTTTTTTGTCATTTAAGTCCGGTTTTAAAGGTCAAAGGTATGTGTATTTTGGCACATACCACCGAGCTCAATCCTTTTAAGGATACCTTAGTGTTTAGGAGGATGGTAGAATATGTCGCACCCCGATAATGGTGGAAACTCGGGAATGCAACATAATGATCAATCATAACACAAGATACAAAATAGAGAAAACTACATTGCATAAACTCCAAGTGCTATGAAGACCATCAACCTTGAACAAACTAAAGTGATGTCCTAAATCGCAACTAAAATCCACAATCTCTTACAATTATTCAAATGCCCTCACAGGGGACCATAATCCAAACTTATTCCAAAACATCCGAAACTAAAATCAAATAACAAGCAAGCAAGACTTCAAATGAAATTCCACACGAGATACTTCTAAGTCTGCTATCAATCACCAAACTACTCTTCTTTCACTTCACCTGAAAATGATACTCGAAAACGTCAACAATAATGTTGGTGAGCTCGTAGGTTTGACCTTAAACCCAAAAGCTATGCCAATATCTCAACAGTGGACAATAGTGCTATATGACAGTGAATATATGCAAACAACCTTAGCATCACCACTAATCAATAATCATATGTCACTTACGTACCTAAATGGCCTACCAGCTGGAGCACTAAAATTAGGGCAGGACCACACATAAACCTGGGTAGGCGTACCCATCCGCTCCAATAATCACACAAATACTAGGTAGGCGTACCCATCTGATCTAATGATCTCACAAACACTGGGTAGGCGTACCCATCCGATCCAAACAATCATGCATCACATAATATTCACATAGCAGTCATAAGCACATAACTTGTCCCAAAAACAAAACCACATTTCGCATAAATCAATTCAAAACATTTCAAAACATATTTGAGTATCATTTTCCCCAACAGAAAAACAGTAAAAAGTGGGGCTACGAGAACTCACCTTAAGCAAGTCTTTAGCTACCCAATCTCAATCACACAAGCAAATGCAACGACGCCCGCACACGACCTAGTCCAGTAAATGTCCCAATTTAATAATCCAATTCCAAAACAATCTTCACGTTTGATGCATAGAGTTTAGACGCGTTGTACAATTACCCAAAACAATTTAGTGGTGTGATGGTTGACGACTTAACTCCACAATCATATCAATCTCATTCCTCGATAATACATACTTATACTATTTAGCGTAAATAGATAAGTAATATAATAAATATTTATAATTATTAATTATAAATATATCTCAACAAGTCCATTCGGCTCACCTTAGTCACTTCAAAATAATCATTATACGGTTGAAAATGAAACGTTTACTCATAATAAATACTTTAGAGAAGTTTCGAGAAGTGAATTTATTAAATAAAATAAAATAATTAAATATTATATTATTATTTAAAATCAAAAATCATGTTTTTAAGAAATTTTCTAAGTATAGACTTTTTATGAAATTTCGACATGACTCGTACGTTTATATCACGTTTTTCAAGGTTTCAAACCTTATTTTCAACATTTTTCACATATTTGATACTTTTCGACAAAATTCCAAAATCTCAATCGTTAACGCTTACCAACACGTTTTTCCCAAAATATCGTTCAATATCACTTCGTACATACATTTCCACTTTCAAAAGTCCATCAAAATTCTTATAACTACTACATATCGCTTATTGGGCCTTAAGGCCCAACAAGGGTCCATTAGGACATTTATAAGTCCAAAATACGATTTAAGTCCAAAACCAAGGTCCATTTACAGATATAAGTATATACTTATATGTAGAAATAATCTGGAGCACAATAAGCCCTCCCATTAAGCCGCGGCTCAAATAGACTTATTGGGCTGTGAGTCCATAAACTCCAAAATACGTATATTAAGCTTTAAAATAAGCTAATAAGCTACGTATCGCATTTGGTTACTACCATAAGCCTCAAAAATAGTCCACAACATACGCCATAACATAAAAATAATCAAAATCACTTTCCTAGTGATTTTGGGAATCCATTCGTGGCCTATAAGCCCAAATAAGCCAAGAAATAGCTTAAAAATAAGCCCGAATAAGCTATACAAGCTATTATCAAAAATAAGCTATCTAGCAACATATATTATTCAACCATCACAACCACAACATCAAAACTTAAGCCCTAAAATAACTGATACAAGCTAACTATCCAAAAATAAGCATTCTAGAATTAATATAGTATTCAACCATCACCGTCCCACGATATCAAAAACAACAAAACCCTCTTTTCCTTTTTCTATATTACACGAACCAAACACCCCTTTTTCTTTCGTTTCACTTCCAAAAATCAATTTTCACAACGATCAACTTGTACAACATATATGCATCAAAATAAACCCAAAAGGACAAACAAAATTTAAATTTGAAAACTTACAAGAAAATCTTCAAATTTGTAGATTTCGACACGAACCGGACAACCCAAACGTTGTTTAAATGAATAACCAAACAGTAGAATCAACCCCAAATATTTATGTCTTCACGTTTTCTTGATCAAACTTAAAAATTTTGTGTGTTTGTGTTGTTGTAGGTGCGGACGAACCCAAGCACACACCAAGGTGTGTGTGTTTTTTTTAAATGAAAAATGATAAGGATTATAGGAAAAATGGCATCTTATGTGTACAACTTTAGACAAAGGAGCTAAAATTAAGCCTCCTTGTCTCTCTTGCTTGCTATGACCGGCGATGGAATCCAAGGGAGTCCCGGGCCTTTCTTTTCGTGTCGGGATCACTTAAATACTCGTAAAACTCAACCGTAAAATTTACCCCAAAGTTAATTAGGATTTTTATTCACTTTAAAAATACTTTTCCATTAACCTAGAGTATTCACATGACATATTTTTCACTTTACACCCTTCAAAACTCAGTTGGATATTAACGGACGTGTCAGACTCGTTTTTTGGCATTTCTCAAAATTCACGGGTCAAACCACCCGGAATACAAATAACAAAATAATACCTTCCAAAAGGGATTATTAATCACAATAAACCTCAAATCATCACATATCTCATAAAAATCACCACCGTCAACACGGTACAAAATCTGAATAAACTGACAAAAGTCAAATAGTAAAGGACTATTAATGAAATATTCTGAACACAAAAAGGGCAAAGGTTATAGAATTCTTAGGAGTCATACCCATTAACCTTAAAAGTAATACGTGGGAATCAGATGACCTAATTAAAAAACCAATTAACTGGGATAAACCACCCAAAAATGGATATGGAGCATGGCACGCCAAGATTAGACTAATCGACCCAGACAGAGAGGAGTTTACCAAAATCCTACAGTCAATCCCCACCACTAGGAAGCTCTCCAAAAGAGAAAGTCTAAGGGAAATCATCGACTTGGACCACCTCTACGACACGTAAGAACGTGTGACTTCGAGTCTAGCTACAAGACTCGTAAATAAAGAAAAGCGCTTCTTGGGAGGCAACCCAATATTTACTTTTTCCGCACATTAGGAGTCTCAAGTGTCTTATTCTTTTCATTTTATTCTATCATGTTCGAACTCTATCTTGTAATCATGCTTTGTATTGTTTTAACCTCGTCTTAATTTCAATCAAAGGTATTTTGCAAATAATAAATGTAGGGGAATCTATCCGGTTTTTAAACCAAGTTCAAGCATGTTAAATAATTTGTTTAGAATAATTCGCGTTAGTTTCGAGTCATATGAGTAAATTGTCAAATCTCAGGTTTTATGCAGCTATTTATACTTGAATTAACTTATGGAATCAAGTGCATGAAATTTTTCATCAAAAACAAAAATTTCATTTTCACAGAACGTGGAGACGGCGTCACGATTTACACGCGACGCCGTCACCACGACACCTCTGATGGGGTCAGGATTTTCCAGACGGCATCAAACTCCCAGGTCTAGAAAACTTAAAGTTTTTAGTTATTTTTGAAAATAAACCTTGCATAACATTTAAAATATGTACTCTTCTGTTATAAACCTGCAAAACCAATGAGTTTGATAATTCTCTCATCATATCTTTACTATTTTATCGAGTCAAACCCTAAATTCATGTTGTATATTTGTATATCGCACATTTTATACTTGGTATAGTTGTCTTTGACTTTGATTACAGGTATATTTGATGAGAAGAAGCTTGGAAGTTCTTAGGAAGTTTCATTGGACAATTCTTGGATGACGATTTAACCATTTATCGCATGTTTCTTCTCCATTATTAAGCAAACCAGGGGAGTACTAGTTTCTTTTCCTTGTTTTCTTTTCCCTTTAATTCGTTTTTATGGGTACCTTTATAGAACATTGGGGACAATGTTCAACTTAAGTGTAGGGGGAAAATAAGCCTTAGAAACTATTCTTTCATTTGCCATTTGCTTTGTCCTTAAAATGATGGGTAATATATCAAAACATAGCATAAGAGGTAATTTTGACCCAAATTTAAAAAAAATGTATGACACATACCGACGAAAAGCGAGTATTAATAGTGTCTCATAGATAGGAATTTATATTACTAGCACAAAAACCCTCAAATTCCACCCTAAAAATGTGATGTTCGCCCTTAGATATTACACCTTTAGCTTATTCGAGTTAAGGAGTGAGCAATCATATGTGTCTATTACATCGTTACGGATGTGTATGCGTGGTTTTGTCGCCTTTTCTAGAACATTGGTATTGGTTACTTTAGGATTATGAGAGTGTACCGGTAGTATATTAAATTTTAGAACTTGTTTTTGTGATGCATCCCGAGACCGCATAGTGAGTATTAAGATTTGCTTGATAAGAAGCATTAGGATTAACCCATGTTTTAAAGCTATAATTGTTATGATGGTCACACCGATCATATAACTATCCCACACCCTTGCCATGCACGCACTTTTAGTGCAGGATCCCCTAGTACAACCCTTCGAGCCTATCCTTTTTCACGGTTCTCATAATTTTCTAGTTAAGCCGGACTATTAATGAAGAACATTGTCACCCTTAAACCAATCGTACACCCAAATCGCCTTAGCCCGCCTTGTATGTACTCATTTTTAGTACATTATTGTTTTAACCCAAGTTAATTATTTGAGTACACGGTTGTTAAGTCCTTATCCTTGTAAATACTGTTTTGGGACGATTGGGATTCATGGTAGTATTTATTTCGCGAAAGAATGGGGAAGAAAAGTTAAGTCAATACTCCTATATATTTGTTAGATGATCTCTATGTTATTTTGATCCACCTCAAATCGGGTCACTAGCTAGATTGTAAATATCAAGCATGTAAAGGCTCAAGTGTAGGGGTACGTGTTATAAACCCCATGTTATGATGTATTATGTTATTCACAAAAAAATAGAAAAGAAAAAGAAAGAGATTGATGTAGAGTTGTGTAGAGTTTGTATATCTTCGTCTGAGTCTTGGCTTAGCAACCAAACCAACATGTATTCGTATAAATAATTAGCTAACCCTTCCACTCCAAATTCACCCAAAGCCACCCAAATATATCTCATCCATTTCCGTTTCCATTATATGTTATCCTACACTGCACCCCATAACCATTAAAAAGACCTCTTAGATATTAATGAATAATTCTTGCGCCTAGTAGTGGAAGTTTGATCCTTTACCAAGCTTATGGTAATTTATATGCTATGACAGGTAATGAGTGTTGATTTTCCGTTTCCCCTTTTATGTTATAATTTATTATACACCCGAGTAAAAGAGAGAATCCCAAACACTTACGTGAGGTGCTAGTATATACTTTCTATGCTTTTAATTACAAGGTCTAGAAGGTTGTGTTGTAAAATACTTTTAAAGAGTAGGTAAAATGACCCTCATATCGCTATTGTCTAGGTAGAAAATCCCATTTGCTTGAGGACAAGCAGATCCCAAGTGTAGGGTATTTGATGAGGTGTCATTTTATACACTTTTTCGGGATCGTTTAACCCCCTAAATCATGCATTTATGCCCAAAATGGGTACTTAATCGTTTCTTTTCATGTATTCGGCATTTAGAGGAAGTACACGTGACTTGGGCTCATTTGGAGAAGAAACGAACAAGACTACGAACCTACACCAACATCTCTCAAGAATTTCTACTCAGCAGTTGGAGATGGCGTCACAGATTACACGTGACGCCGTCATAACTCATACCATGACGGCGTCACAAGATCTCAAGACGGCATCAAAATGCACGACCCATCCCATTATCTAGAATATTCTATTCATGACGGTGTCACGATTAAAATGCGATGCCGTCACAGCGATTTTCCTATATATACAAATCCATTTTTAGGGTTTTAAGTGTGTAACTTTAGAGTAAAAGAAAGGGACGAACCCTAGTTCGTTTAGCATGTGTTAGGCATGATTTTAAGGCCTCAAAACCCTATTGTACTTCCTTCAATTCATGTATTAATCAAGTAAGATTATCTTAATCATTCAATATGTCTATGTGTTGTTTGATTCATTGTTCTTACTTTATCTTTAACATGCTTGGCTAAACCTTCTATTGTGTTTATTTATGATTGTATGAAACCTAGGATGTAGATCTTAGTGGTGTTGCTTCTTGTGATGAATATGCATGTTAGGTCTTAAAAAACCAGCTTTTGTCTGTATCGCTATTGATATGCCTAGGAAAACATGATTGTGTAGAAAGGATACCATCGGGTAATAGTCTTCATACTACCTTGCCCCTTATATGGTTGATCCACTCTTAATATATTTCAAATGCATTTAATATACTCTTAGGGGCCTTGTATTAGTCTTCATACTACCTTACTTGTGCGTTACCTTAACGGAATATTAAATAGACGATGGGTTCGTGTGATTCGTTCATGACTTAGGAAATAATTGCATAGATCATCACAAGTGTGACAAAGCAACAACACTCGGAGAAGCAATTTAGGGAGTAATACATGATTAAATAAACACAATCCTTTATTATATTGTTATCACCGGTAGCTTAGTTAATATTTAGTTTAATAGCTAAAACTAACCAATCTCTCAAACATATGATTTACTGCTTTCATAAAATATAAAAACACAAAAAGAATCTTCTCTCAACCCTTAAAATTATGTTAGACCGTGATCAATCCTTCCTAACCTATTCCCTTAGAGAACGATAACAACCCCCGAGTCTTACCTATACTACACTACAACGATTAGGTACACTGCCTAGGGAGTTGTGAAACTTCTTGTAGAAGTCCCTTACGACAATGGTTCGCCTGATAGTATACGTATATAATACTACTAGGCAAATCAATGATAAAAATTCCGGAAGAGATATTCCCGGGTCGTATGTCCCAACGAGGCTGCAATTGAAATTTATCCTGGTTTGATGAGAACTTGAATAATGGAAACACTGATATAATTATGACTAAAATTAATTAAATAAAACTTAATTTAATCTACGGGAAACAAGTATAGGAAATGGGGATCTTAAAAACTACGGGAAACAAAATTAGTTATAGGGAAATCCTAAAATTAGATCTAAATTAAAATACGGGGAACAAAATCAGGTACCGGGAACCCTAAATACTAAAAATTAAGAAAATAAATGCTAAATTAGATTAAAAATCAAAATTAAATTCTAATTAACTTAATTTGAAAAATAAAGAAAACTAGAACAAAAACGGAGGCCGTTTGAATGCTAAACGAAAAGAAAACGGTAAAACGCACCCGGTAAAAACGGGTCTAAAACTGAGATTTAAGAAAAATAAAGCCTATACTAAATTTTATATTTTTCCTAGACACTAAATGACAAAAGAAAATTTTATAAAAAAGAAAAATATTTTTTTATTAATTTTTAGATTTTTTATGATTTTTCTAAGATTAATTAATTAACAAAAATAAACTTTTTCTAAAAATTAACACTAAAATTTTTCTTTTATTTTTCAAAAATACTAGATTTAAAATGAAAATTAATGCAAAAAGAATTTTAATTTTTCAACTATTTTTCTGATTATTTATATGATTTTATAAGAAAAGGGTAATTATCTAAAAACTATATTAATACCTAAAAATACAAATTTCTAATGAGAAAAATATGGAAAAAATGATTTTTAGAAACTAAAAAGGTCAGAAATTTATAAAAAATAAAGCCCTAATCTACTTTTATTTTTCAACTATTTGATTATTATTAAAAATCTGAACCTAATTATTAATAAACTTTAATAATAAAAAGGAAACTTTTAAATAAAATAGGAAAGACTAGGGTATAAAGTTATAAAAAGAAGAGAGGAAGCGGCAAAATACTAGAAATTTACACCAAAAGAGAAAAAAAACGGGTGAAACCTCTGTACTTAAGGAAAATAACCCAAAGCAGAACCCTAGCTTATTTACTATTTTTGGCTTATTAAATTTGAAATTAGCAAAAACTAAAACTACAAAGTTTTTTAAACAGCTTTATTTTTACAACTTTCATAAAGACACTTTGGACTTTTTGACAAAAGAATAAGCTTATAAAATAGCTTAAAGATCCTGTCACAGAAAGGCTTATTTGACCATATTTTTTGGATTTTGCTTATTGAGAGCTTTATTACTAAATGAAAATGCAAAACAGAAATGCTTAATGATGCTTAAGAAGTTTGCTAAAATATCTAAACTAAAGATTAACCTTGAGTTTAACAAAACTAAAGAAAGTAAAAATAAGATGACAAATGCAAATTTTAATGAGACTGTTTTTGAGCTTTCTCTAATACCTAACAAGCTTATTACTGGCACTTAAATTCTGAAAAGTTTAAGACTAAGCTAACTCAGCTACTTAAATCTTTCCTAGGTAAAAAGATATCCAACATATTTTCCAATAAAATGTAAATAACTTAAAGTGTGAAAAAACAAAAAAAAAAAAATAAAACAAAATTAAAAAATTAAAATAAATAACAAAAAAAAAGAAAAAATAAAAAAAAAATAAAAAAAAAAAAAAAAAAAAAAAAAAAAAAAAAAATTATAAAAACTAAAAAAAAAATAAAAAAAAAAAAAATATAAAAAAAAAAAAAAATAAAAAAAAATACGAAAAAGTAAAACATAAAAAGAACAAACAAATACACAAAAATAAAACAAAATAAAAAAATAAAATAAAAAAATAACAAAAAAAAAAAAAAAAAAATAAAAAAAACAATCCTTAAAAAAATAAAATAAAAAATAAAAATAAAAAATAAATAAAAAAAAAAAAAACCAGATCACAACCCAAAAAAAAAAAAACTACAAACAAAAACCGCAAAAAAAACAAGCCCCCCCCCCCCCCACAATCCCAACCAAAAGCCCACCCCTTCCACCCCACACAACCCACAACTCCCCCCACCACCAACCCCCCACGCACTACCCCCACCCCCCATCCCATACCTCCCCCTCCCCCCCCAACCCAGACCCCCACCCCAACCCCCCCCCACCCCGCAGCCCCCCCTAACCACCACCCCCCCCCCCCCCACCCCCCCCCACCCCCCCCACCCCCCCCCCCCCCCCACCGCCACCCCCTTTCCGCAAAAAACCCGGCCCCCCACCACCCCCCAAGAACACGCGCCCCAAACCTCCCCCCCCCTCCCCCACACCACCCCCCCACACCTGCTCTCCCCCCCCCCAAAACCCCCTACCCATCGCCTCCTCCCTCACCAATTACCTTCCCCACCCACCCCAACCCACCCCCCACACCCACCACTCCACCACCCCACCACCCCTACACCCCCCCCCCCCCAAGCCCCCCCCCCCCCCCCCCCCCCACCAACCCACCCACCCCCGCATCCCCCCACCCCCCCGCCCCCCCCCTCCCCCCCCACCGCCCACCCTCCCACACAAATCCCAACCCCCACTCCACCACCTCCCCTCCCCACCCAACACCACCCCCACCACTCACCCCCCCCCCACCAACCCCCCCCCTCCCATCCCCCCCCCCACGCCCCCACCACCCACAACATCCCCACCCCCTCACCCCCCCCCCCCCTCCCACACCCACCACCACCCACCACGACTCGCCTCCAACCCACATCCACGCCCCCCCCAACCAAAAAACCCCCCCCCCCATCGCCCCCCCCCGCCCACCCCATCCCCCTCACCCCCGCCACCCGCCCCCACCCCCTCAACCCCCCCACCCCAAGCCCCCTATCCCCACCCCCCCCCCCACCCCCCCCCCCCCACGCCCCAATCAACCCCCACTACCACCCCCCCCCCCCCCCCCACCCCAACCCTCCCACCAACCCCAACCACAAAACAGACCCTAGCTTATTTCTAGTTTTTGGCTTATTAAATTTTGAGAATGAGCAAAAACTTAAAACTACAAAGTTGCTTATTAGCTTATTTTTAACAACTTTAACAAAAGCACATTCCACTTTTATCCACTAAATAAGCTAGAAAATAAGCAATTTGAAAACTGTTACAGAAACTAGCTTTTTAACAAGATTTTTGGATTTTGGCTTATTGAGAGCTTAATACTTGTTGAAAACTAAAACTAAAAGCAGCTTATTGAAGCTTAAGATGTGCTTAAAGGAGATTTAAACTAAAATTTACCTATACTTAACAAGTTAAGAAAGAAAATGAAGCTGGAAATTGCAAAGTCCAATGAAACAGTTTTTAGGCTTTTTTCAAATAAGCTTAACAGCTTATTTTTGAACCTTTGGAGCTGAAATTTTGAAAGTAAGCTAAACTATATATCTAGAATCTATCTAGGTGAAAAGTTTTTGCAAAGTTTTTCATAGAAATAGAAAAATTCAAAAAGTAAAATGAAGAAAACTAATGATATGCTGCTGTTTTACTGTGCTTGCTGGTGTAAATGGTTTTGCTGATGCAAAGTGCAAGGAACAGAAATGTAAGCTAAGATTTTTGAAGTTTACTTTGCTAAACTCACTAAGTGAACACACACCTACTTAAAACTCTAAGTTGCTTGTAAAAATACTAAAATTCTAAGACTAAAAAGACTGAAATAATGCCCTGGTGCAAAATCAGAATTAAAACCTTCTAAACTTTTATATTCTAAAGGCTAACTCCTAAAATCTATCTAACACTTTGTTATATGTCCTAACTCAACTAATTGACAGGTTTTAATAAAATGTGGTTGACTTTAAGAGTCAATAACAATCTAATCCAAACACTCCTTAAGAAACTGACAGAATTTAAAAATGCTTTTAAAATCTAATTAAGAGCTAAAATATTTAAAACAAAATAGCTACACCTACTATATTTGACATGCTTAATAAGATTCTAAGCTAAAAATGATGGCTTATTAATAAGAAAAATAGACTTTCTCAGCTAGGATAACACTATACTATTGAAATTTACACAAACTGAATTAAAAGAAATTGGAACCTGAAATGCTGAGTCTTCACACTAAGCTATCCAAGAGTAGCAGCTTAGTGTTCTTATACGGCTACCATAGCCACTAGACCATGAGCTTATAGCTCAATAAGCTCAAAGCAGCTTATTCACTCCTTTAGCTTCCAAAGTACATTAATAGCCAATCAAGTAATCATAATTGATCAAATTTGAGAGTAATACAATGTTAAAAGGCTTTTTGACAAAATATAAGTAAATTTGAGCTTATTGAAAAGAATAAGCTCAATTGAGCTTATTGAGAGTAAAGAGAGTGAAATCGACTTTTATTGCTTGAAATGTAAAGTTACAAGTAAATGAAAAGGAAAATACAAGTAACTGAAAGAAATACTGAATTTGAATTACACTAAAAAAAACATTAAAAAGTGGTGTGTTTGACTTCGGCTTGTTCTTCTAGCTTTTATACAAGCTCTTTTTCTTCTTTTTGACTTGGGAAGTGTTTGCTGTGGAGTAGGATGTCCCTCCAATCAATCCTAACCCTTAATTTGCTTCTCTTTAATCTCAGCCATGGATGGGGACTTTTTGGGGTTGTGTGTTTTGACAGGGTAGAGGGTTATAGGGGCACTAGTTTGTGGGAAGGTGAGGGAGTGAGCTGTAGAGGTACTTTGGGAGGTGGTTTGGGGCTGAAACAGTGGGGAAGTGGTGGTTTGGGGTTTGGCGGGAAATGGTGAAGGTACAGTTATGGATGCTGGATTTTAAAGAAAAGATTGAAGATGATGCAAGTTTGGTCCCTCAACTCTCACTCTCTTGTCAATTCCTTTTAGCCCGTTTTTAGTTATAAAAAGGTTTGGAAAATGGCAGCTTAAGTCCTTGTGGTTTATAACTAAAAGAAAACAAAGAGTTAGGGCAAATTGCAATTTCAGCCCTTGTGGTTTTATAACTTTAAAAGAATAAAAAGGTTAGGGTAATTGCAATTTCAGTCCCTCTTTTAGTTTAAAACATTTTTCTTTTATAAAAAACTTTTAAAAATGACAACTTTAGTCCCTAAAGTTTATAAAAATTTATTGTGGGCTTTTGTTGGGCTTGGGTTTTGTATTGGGCTTGTATTGGGCCCACTGGGTTTGGGTTTGGGCCCAATAAGGTACAGGCTTATGTTATTGGGCTTTTTAAGGCCCAATAAGGTATAGGTTTGGTTATTGGGCTTTTTCAAGCCCAATAAGGTTATGGAGTGGGTTTTGTGTGTACAATGGCTGAGATTGGCTGTAACTGGGCTAGGATTGGGCCTTCAAAGTCTTCACAGTCTTTGTCAATTGCACACAAATGGGCTGTTGTAATTGATTGAGGGCCCATTTGGTCTTCACAGTCTTCATAAA
>BQNB010071562.1:0-32727 GCA_026074375.1 Tanacetum coccineum
TTAATCGAGGTTTCGATTGCACTAGTCATTGGGGAAACGACCCGGGTGATCATACTTATCCGGTTAAATATACGTACTATATATTTTATTATATATTTTTTAAGAGTGAATTTTACCGAGGGTCACTTGACATTATTCTTAATTGCTCTTAGGTTTATACTATATTGTGGTATATTTTACAAGTATATAAAACTACTATCAGTTTTTGGCGCCACTGCCGGGGACTTGTGTTAAAGATTCTTCGTTTTTGTTTGTTGATTTTGATTTGAAGATCCTTTCGTCTTCGAAAGTTTCATTCTTGTTTTATAATTCAAAAATCCAAAAAAAAAAAAAATCCAAAAAAATATAAAAAGTAAAAAATAATTTTCTTTTCTTTTTTAGTATAGTTATCATATAATTAATAAAAATAGAAAAAAATAGAAAAAAATAGAAAAATCAAAAAAAAAATCTTCCTTTTTAATAAAAAAATAAAAGTCACCAATTGGTAAAAATACCAAAATATAACATTCTCAACAGATGTGTTATCATAATCAATTCCGGTGAACTTGTTGGTTCCCAAATCGAACTAAAGATTCAAAACTTGCCATAACGTATCATTTACGAGGTACGACTCACCTCATTTTGATTAACAAACTACAAGGTGGGTATAAGGCGGGTTGTTCCAACAAACTACAACCCTAAAGGAATTGTTGAACCTTTTCATTTAGAAGAACCATTTGAACAAAACGTTGTTCCAATTGCGGATAACCGTACTATGGCACAATTGCTAGAAGCACCCACCGTGGGTTATGAAGATGCTATCGTTGTTCCCGAGATCAACGCGGATAATTTCGAGCTTAAGCATGGCTTGCTCACTCTTGTTCAAAACAAACAGTTTTTCGGTCATGACAAGGAAGATCCACATGCTCGTATTCGTTACTTCAACAAAATCACTTCAACGATGACATTCCCGAACGTCCCGAGTACGTCGGTGAAGCTTATGCTTTTTCCCTTTTCCTTAGAAGATGCAGCACGAATGTGGCTTGAAAAAGAACCTCCTCGTTCAATTCTTACTTGGGATGACTTCGTTTCAAAGTTTATCAACAAATTCTTTCCTCCGTCTAAAACAACAAATCTCCGAAACGAAATCACGGGATTTCAACAAAGATTTGAAGAGACTTTCTACGAAGCATGGGATCGATTTAATGATTTACTTAGAGCTTTTCCACATCACGGTTTTTTAGAAATTCACCAAATTGATACTTTTTACAATGCTTTGAATTCCAACGATCAAGATTCGTTAAACTCCGCTGCGGGTGGTAATTTCTTAGACAAAATGCCTCGTGAATGGTTAAGGATTATCGAAAGTAAATCTAAAGTTTGAAATTCACGAAACAAGGCAATTGTTGCTAAAGTTAATTCGTCCACCCTCGGAATTTCTCCCGATGTAGTTGCTCTTACAACCGAAGTTTCCGAGCTCAAAAATATAATGAAGACGATGCTTATCGACAAGCAAAAAGCTCA
The DNA here is from genome assembly GCA_026074375.1 of Tanacetum coccineum. NCBI lineage: Eukaryota > Viridiplantae > Streptophyta > Magnoliopsida > Asterales > Asteraceae > Tanacetum > Tanacetum coccineum. The sequence goes on from BQNB010071562.1 coordinate 1,504, forward strand.
AGCTCCCGCACCCGTCAAAGCGGTCGAGCAAAGTTGTGTCACTTGTGGAGCAAAGAAATGTTTATCAAGACAACATCCAAGAATATGTAGCACAAGCCGCCGTGGCTAATTTCAATCAAGGGAATAACAACACCCGACCTCCGTTGCTTTCAAATCAAATGAGACCACCGGGTTTCAATCAATCGAATGTTCAAAATGCCCATAACAACTACAATAGGAACAACCAAGGAATTAGGCCTTATCAAGCCCCAATTCCACAATCGCAAGTTGTTACTTCAAATGAATTGGAGAAATTTAAGAAGACAAATGATGCCAATTTGCAAGCCATGAGAAATCATATCACTAATTTGAAAATAGAATTAAGAAGTGAGATGCAGACTACAATGCAAAATCAAAATAATGTTTTAAAGAATGAATTAACAAGTGAAATCAAAAACATGCTAGGTCAATTCTTGAATATGAACACCGCTTCAAGTTCGGGTTCTCTTCCGAGTAACACCATCCCCAACCCAAAGGGTGAAATCAAAGTGATTACCACACGGAGTGGTTTGGCTTATGATGGACCACCTGCTCCACTTACTCCTCTTGAGCCTTCCAAAGAGGTGGAGCACGAACCAGAGATTTTAATGGATCAGCTACCAAAACCGAAGGAAAGAACTTTCAAAGTGATTTCTAAAGATAGCAAAAGCATCCCACCTCTGGTTGTCCAGTCATCTTATGCACCAGTTAAGCCTGCTAGAGCTCTTGATTCTTTTGAGCCTTCTCCTGCTCAATTTGATAATTATTTCTAAGAGATTCCAAAAGTCACTCCTAATCAGACCCGAATTCCTTACCCTGAGAGGATGAGAAAAGAAAAACAAAAGGAAAAATCTGATTTGCAACTTCATAAGTTTCTAGAAATGTTTAAAAAATTACACTTTAATGTCAATCTTGCTGAGGCTTTACTTTTGATGCCTAAGTACACAAAAATGATGAAAGATCTTCTCTCAAATAAAGAGAAACTTCAAGAGTTGGCAAACACGCCTTTAACTGAGAATTGCTCGGCAGTAATCATGAAAAATCTTCCAGAAAAGTTAGGCGATCCTGTCCGTTTTATTATCCCGTGTGATTTCACAAAGATGCCTCAATGCATGGCCCTGGCTGATTTAGGGGCCAACATTAATTTGATGCCACTCGGGATATACCAAAAGTTAAAGCTCCCTGAGCTTGTTTCAACCAAGATGAGCCTCGAGCTGGCTAACGGTTCCCTGGCTTATCCAACCGGAATTGCCGAAGATGTGTTAGTAAAAGTTAGACAATTTTCATTCCCAGCTGACTTTGTCATAGTTGATTACGAGGTGAATTATCGAGTACCACTTATCCTAGGAAGACCTTTCTTAAGAACGGCTAGGGTCCTCATAGACGTATACGGTGAAGAGTTAATCATAAGAGACGATGGTGAAAGATTGGTTCTCAAACCCGATGGTCGACATGCTAAAGAATCGGTGAATATGATTTCCATCCGTGACTTCTCATACGATAACCCAATTAGGAGAGTATTTCACCAACCAAGTGGCAGTCCCACTTTGATTTCTGAGCCTTTGCTCGAATTTTTCTCCCCGTCACTTTCACCCACCGAGGGTAGTGATATGCTTTTGGGAGAAACCAACTCTCTTGATCCTCATAATGATAATTCTTTAAAGCTTAAAGCTTTTTGCTGTGACACCGAAGAGATAAAAAGTGGCAGTACCACTTTTCTTACGGATGCTTATCCTAGTTCTCACCTTATTGAGACTAGTGATGATATTCTCGAGGAGTTCGCCGATGAACTCACTCATTTATCTTTCATTCCCGAAATTGAATACCAACCCTTCGATGTTAAAGCCAATCTTCAAGAGTTGGAGTACTTGCTTAACCGTGATCCTACCGAGGATATGGTTTCTATTTCTAAAGATTCAGCTGATTCTACAAAAGAAAATCTTTTTGACACCAATGTTGAGATGTTCACCGATGAACATGCTCTCGATTACTCATCTCCACCAATATGGGATGAGTATAATGATGACCTTTCTGATCTTGAGACAGTTATTTACGATGATTATGATGATCCATTTGACTCTAAGGAAGAGAAAATCAAAGAGTCTAAACTCTTGATTGATTATCTTGATGACCTTGATTCCTCCGAATTAAGAGATTTCCTTTCTTTTCCCAATTATGACTCGTTTTTCCATGTGGATTTTTCCAGAGTTGATGCTTTGCCTTCGACCATCGTCGAGGATAAGGTATTTAACCCAGTTATCCTCATTCATGAAGACCTTAATGAAACCAAAGATAAGAGTTCAAAAGAGATGTTTTCATCTAAATCTCTTGATGTTTTTGACATTCCCGCACCACCCTTACTGAACCATGACTCTACCTTGGTAATTCCCGGGTCCAAGATTTCTCTCTTAGATTCCTCTACCATCGAGGACAAGATTTTTAAACCCGGGATTCAAATTACTAAAGGAATTCATTCACCTTCGGTTTTATCTCATCAGGGCTCTCAACATTTCAAAATATCCAAGATGTTTCAAAGCCCGATGAAGATATTTCCTTGCTTAGTATAGGGGGAAATCCGTATCTCGGATGTTCTGTTTCCCCATTTTTACCCTCCATGACCGACTTGTTGGAATATGAGTCAAGCTTAAGGACTCGGTAAAAAAAAATAAACGCTTCGTGGGAGGTACCCCATGCTTATCCTTAGTAGTAGTATATTAGTAGTAGTATATTAGTATAGTATATAAGTGTGTTGTGACGAGGCTCGCCTTTTCCAATCTTGTTGTCTATACTGTGATTTGTTTACAGGATTTGCCCCACAAATTTGTGAAGTCTCTTGTATTCGGTGATTTGTCCCAGATCACTCGAGCTTCCCAGCCTTTGCATGCTTCTAGTTTGGGGAAGTCCAATATCCTAATCTTATCGATTCTCGTTATCTTTGCATAATTAATAAACGGCTTAGATTTACGAAGAGACCCAGCCTAAAACATTGAGGACAATGTTTCGTTTAAGTATGGGGGGGGGGAATCTATCGATTTGATTGTACCTACTTTTGCCGTTGTTCTCACGTACCCCGTTTTTCCACAAAAATTTTAAAATTTTATAATAAATAAAAAAAAAGTGTTTTGACACGAATGTAGGTTTTCTGTTGGTGAGAACAAAAGTAGATTTTGACCCGACCGGTATAATATCTTAGCTTTTCTCCTTAACATATATAGATTGAGGTTTGCTAATCTTTTACACAAAGAGCTATAAAAAGCGAGTCTTGCTTGAAAAAGCCGAGATTTTGCCAGATCCCGTAATCGATTTTAAATATGCAAAGTTTGATTTTTTAGGCTAAGTATTCATGAGTTTCTTTATTAGAAATTTTAAATTGTGAAGAACAAGAAATGATAGAGTAGATTATAAGTTTTGATGCTAAGAGTGGAATAGTTGGATTTCTTTAAAGCTCATGAGTGTTATATTGTGGCTTTTTCTCCCATTAGATTGTTTCACCATAATAATAAATGTTAATAAATAGAGTTTTTACGGTTTTTTGGTCAATAGTTAGTTCTCAGAAGTTTTCTTCAGTTTCTTTGTGATTTAGAAAGAGTACGCATTAGGAATACTTAATTTGACCTACTATATAAATCATATGAATAAATATTCAGCTTATTCCTTAAAGAGCCTTAGGGTATATGGAGTAAGTATGAATCTAATAAAAACTGTGGGCTGAATAAAAGTTTACTGCATCTTGCCGGCTCACAACCGATGTTGCAGTCTTCTAAGAATAAAGCACATAGTAATAATGCCTGGTTGAAATATGTTTGCTGCATCGTGTCGGAGGCGTGGCCGATGTTGTACCCTTCTAAAGAACCATGGTCTAATAATGTTGCTAATTTTTGTCTTGTTTGTACCTTAAAGAGCCTTAGGGTATATGGTGCAAATAAGATTGGTCTATTTATGTCTTAAAGAGCCTAAGGGTATATGACGTAAATGGTACCTTGCTTAAGTAACTTAATAAAAGCCAAATTTTGGTTGCCTTGATGTAGACTTAATCTTGATTACATTGTTTTCTTTTAAAAAGGGTTAGGAACTGATTATTGCGTTTTAACCGTTACGCTTTATTTTCAGAATTAATAAGTTTCGAAATAAAGTCTTAAAGAGCCTTCGGGTATATGACTTGAATAAAATCTTGAGATACAATTAGGGAATAAGGGAGGAAAAGTAAGTACACAATTAGCTTTTATGAGTAGTGTTAGCATCATTACTTGTGTTCTACAATGATCTTGTTTTTAAGCTTAGCATGGAGAGGTGAAAAATCGGGAACGACGAATTTATCCATTAGGACACTTAGAGTGCTTTTTGTTCTGTGATCCTCAAAGTTATCAAAGAATAATGAAAATGTTACATTATGTCAAAATAAGTGGTAGTTAGGCATTATTAAGAAAAATCATAAAAATATATAAAAAAAATCTTGGAAAATGGAGAATCGGGGTGTTTTATAGCTTGTGACTTCTTAACTTTCCCCCACAAAAGATTTTAATGCCTTTCAAAGGTTTAGTTTGGGGAGGTTTTGAGGTATTTGGTTATAAGGCATGTAATATTGCGTGAGGACATGCAATCGTTTAGTTTGGGGAATTTTGATATGTGTGAAAACACATATCCATTTTGTATCTAAATAAACCCTAAATTAACCAAAAATGTCCAAAATATACTTGTATTTGTGTGTTTTGTGTGTTTATGGATGTGCAGGCATGAATATGCAAAAATCACCAGAAAACAGTATAAATCAGACAAAAACGGACACAAGAAACGGAAAAGCACAAAAGAAGCCAAAGATTCAAAACCGAAGCCAGAAAAGTCAAGCCCTCAATCATATAATGGTCAAACAGCAGTTCCACAAAGACAAAAATCCCAAAAACACTTAACATAACCTTTGTTAAGTTGTTAAATACCGAGGATTAAGTTTGCAAAACCCTTTTAAGTAAGCCCAGTGACCATTTCTGCCAAGATTAAAAGATATTTTACACTAGGACTTTTGTTTAACAAAGACAAGGACTAAGGTTGCCAATACCCCAAAGTTATACCCCTCGTTTACCCAATTCAGTTAAAACGAATAAAATGGCGCAAAGAACACATTCACTATTCATCATCACCCTCACCTTCTACCATAGTCAAAACAAGAGGGTTATTCTCAATCAAAGGGCAAATTGGACAATTCAAGAGGTCTAGTACAAAATGGCAGGGACAAAAATATGTAACTCAAGCTTTTATTGGCATCACCCAGCTTGGGTAGGGCACATGGGAAGTGGTAAGATAGCACTAGGTTAACGATTTGATTTTACTCTTCTATCACTCACAGAACAAGCACAAACATCTCAATCACGGATTTCCACGCTGGCAATCCGTATGGGAAAGAATATGATCCAACAGCCAAGCTTAATGATCTAATGATTGGATTAATGTACGAACAAGATCAAAAGGAGCGTCTAACTACCAAGAGGACTAGAAGCTTCAGCAGATGGCTATAAAAAGCCTCACTCACACACACATAAGATGTAAGATAGTCTTGTAGTTTTTAGCTTATTAATTAGCTTATGTAATTTTTTCCATTTCCGTTTCCATTTCCAGTATTGTACTCTCAAATTCACTAGAATGTAATCATTTTTCAAGGTTAATGAAATCAAGTTTTCTTTTATTAAATCTGTCATAAACTCTTATTGTTTTCAAATATGTATGTTGTTGTTTGATAAGATCTCACAAAAAGCTCTCATAAGCTCGTACAGATTGAAGAGTTTTTTTGAAGGATATGCCAATCATGGATGGGCTTATTGGGGTTGATTTGTAAACATACAGCTTACTTGGACCTAGGGGTGTAAGGTTAGTGGTTAGGATCTTAATCTCAAGCTTGGATCAATTATGAGTTTACCATTTCAATTTTCAAGTCATTTTATTCCTTGTTTGTAGTCTAGCTTATTTCCTGTTTATTAAATGCTTATTTGATAGTTTAGTTTATCTGTTTTTGCTTATTTCATCCTAGATCATAGCTTTACTTTTCAACTATCATAAAATCAATAAAAACCAAAAATATTAGAGTAATTTGTAGATCTTTAATTCTAGCTTATCTAGTTGTTAAAATAAGTTCACTAGGGTAGTTATAAGCTTAATAGTATCTGGTATTAAGGCTATGTTCATTAGATTTCAAATTGGCTAGCTTAATTAAAATCTGTCATATACTAAAGAAGTGTTTGGTTCAATACAGTTTGACCTCATAAAGTCAAACTGAATTGTGCAATTTACTTTAGTCAGTTCAATTTTCATTTAAAATTAGTTGTAAAAGGGTTTTCAGAAGTTAGATTTCAAAAGTTAAAAATTTAAGGCTTATTTAGTGTGTTTTAGCACCAGGGGAGATATCCCTATTTCTTTGTTAAGCTAAATTAGATCTACGCTTTTTAGGCTTAGTTTTGTGTTTGCATTGTGTTAAGGATCTAGGTCGATATTTCACCTTTTGCGAATACCATAGATAATAAAGCAAAATCAAGCATTTGGTCCCGCCAATATCTAATGGGTCCGTTAGTGTTATCATACGTTATTGGTTGTCCCATGTTTTGGAAATGGAGGAAAAGGGACCACCATTGATTTACATAGGAGGTTCGAATTAGTGTTATGTTGTGTTGGTATAGTTCTCAATTACTTGAGTCGGATAATCGCTTTTGGGGTTAAGGTACTAGGTTTCCTATGGGTCTTTTATGGTGACGTTTGAGAATTTACTTTTTCCACTAGTCCGTGACACGATTTTAGAATTGGTGGGTAGTTTGTAACTTTTGGTGCACCTAAAAATAGACTTTTTGGTAAATATGAACGGTGTCATTTTGTTTCTCAACTACGATTGGTTTCCATAGGTTTCTTTTTTTTTGCACTGTATAGACAGCGGTGCTGTTCGTTTGAACAACGCCGGTGCGTGGATATATGGCATCCTGCAAGCGGTTCTACAGAGAGTTTTTTAGTTAAATCTCTTAGATTTTTGATTTTTAGTGTTTATAGAGGAGCTAGATAGTCTATGTATTGTTCCGCTGATTCCACTTATTCTTTTGACGGTTTTTGGCATTTTCGACCATTTTAGTAAAGACGGAACTTCTATTCTCAAAATAGGCTAGTTTTAGTTTTAGAGAGTTGACTTCTAATCTAATGTTCCACTTTCAATGTTCGACAAGTGCCTACTAGTTTCTTTACACTTTTTCTAATATGTCTAGTTGGTTTTAAAGTTCGTTATGGTCTATTTGAGTGATTCATTTTTAGCCTTTAGTTGTTTGTTTTTGTATATGTTTCTAAGACTAATTTGACGCCAAGATTAGTCATACTTATTTTCCCTATGATTACGTTATCAAAAGCTGAATACTATAGTAAAGAATTATCAAAAAGTACTCGTGTAGTTTGAGTGTTCCATGAAGACAAATCTTCTTCTTTCTTTGAGTCAATCTCCTCTATCGCCTCCAACCTTCCAATTAACGAATAGTCCTTTTGTTCATCGGAAGGAGTTTTTTGGGAAATCATAATGAGTGATTGGATCGCCCATCACTTGACGCATCTTCGATTTCCACTTCTTTCTTCTTGATTTTTGGGAAGTTCTTTTTGTCGTCATAGGTTGGTCGGAACAAACTTGCTTCACTTTTCTTAAAGAATTTATTGGGATAATCCCTTATGGCCAAATGGCAGATTCATCAATGCATTGCTTAAATCGTGGAAGATGTGTTTCATCATCTCCAAGACTTGTTTTGCTTTATAGTGGAGTGACTTTGTACGTTTTTGATTCTTGTTCTTTGCAATCTCTAGGTCTTCTCATAGAATTACCTCATAGACTTTAAGTTTACTCCAAACAAGTCTGTCTAGAGATAGCATTTGTACAAGTCTTTTGGGATTTTCCTATCGCCATTACCTTGGGTCGACCCATTTGATGAAGAGCCCTGCAAGGGAGATTTCTAACATCGATACGACTGAAAAAGATTCATCAAGTGCATTAAGAGAAGTGAATAAATGGTATTAAATTCTAGAGAAAAGGTACAATCCAAAGGTTTCATCGTCGGAATTGAAAATCCTTCATTTATTTTTTGATCAAAAAGATTTATTTTATTATCTTTACATGTTTGTTACCTTGAAGAGTATGTTTATAAAAAAGAATCTATTGAATATATTTTGTGGCCAGTGTCACACATGAAAATTCTTTCATATTTCCTTTTTAGGATAAAGGCATGTGTATAAAAACCATTTTGCTTTATCATTTTATTGGAATGCATTGTTCTTTTGATTTTATCTAGCTTTTCATATTGGTGTGACACAACTTGCCATCTTGTCTGTTTGATGGTAGGTTTGTAGTGATACCATGAGTTATGATATACCAAAGATCAATATCCTTAGACTTCAAGTAAGTTTCAAAACGGTTTTTCCAATAAATAAAACAATTTGCCTCGAAGAGATATGGTCGTTGCATAGATTGACCTTCTTTGTAGTTTCCCGAATCCATAATCGTTTAAAGATTAAAATACAATTTATTTTAAAACTTTGATAACCTAGCTCTTGATGCCAATTGTGGAAAAGGGGGGGAGGGGTTGAATAGTTTTTCCAAGATTTTTTGATCTTTTTAGATTTGTTTAACACTTTTGAAACTTTTTGTGAAGTGATCTAGATATTGATGTTTGACAATTAATAAGTAAGAGATGTAAGAGTAAAGAAAAGATAGAGTATAGAAAGAGATCACCGGGAACAAATATTTTATAGTGGTTCGGGCTAAAAAAGGACACCTTCCTTGCCCCTTACTCCTCTACTCGGAGTCACCTACTAAGATGTTTGTTAACACTAGTCACCGAGCTCCTTGTCACTTGGCGGAGAAGCCTTCACAATGATGAGTACACTTTATAGGTTACAAGTTGTCACCGAATTTTCTCTCACACGAGAAATCGATGATAGAACTATAATACACTTGATGTAACTCAACAAATACAACAATTCATCACAACAATGATGATCTTTGAATAAGTAAGGAAGAAGAATCCAGATCAAGACACTTTTGATGCGTGCTTGAAACTTTCGTGTATTTGGCAATTCCTTTCTTGAAGTCTATTACCTACACAAGAATTAGAAGAAGAGATGCTAGAGACAGAGTGTTAAAAATTATTGTAAACAGACTTAAGTCTGGTAGTTATAGAGTTAAGTCTGGTAGGCATAGTTAAGTCTGCCAGTACTATAGTAAGTCGGCGGTTACTTAGTTAGTATGGTCTTGTCTAGTAAATCTGTTTATGTAACAGGAGTAGTTATTCTTAGAGATATCTTAGGAAAGGATATGCATTATCCTTTCACACGTTTGTAAAGCCCATTAGGGTTTCCTTAGTGTATAAAAGGAACCCTACGGCATAATGTTTTGCAAGATATAGAACCCTAATAGAAATCAATAGCAAATAGCAAAGTATTACATTATGTTCTTCTTAGTATTTGTGTTAAGATTCCGCATTAGCACATACTATTCATAGTTATTGTCTTAATCAATAGGTTGATTAGGATTTATTTAAGTTAGCTTTAGTCTTATACAAAAGGCTAAAGATCCTAAAAACTTTGGACCTACAACTGGTATAGAGCCTCTTAGAGGGGACTATGAGTAAGAGAATCACAAGATCCATAAACAATCACTTTCAGATCTTAGAATAATGTTTCAACCTTATATTATGTTTTCTTAACATCATAGTGATGATGATAGCATCATTCATGAAGAGCATAAGACCATGGTAGACTGCAACCAATAAACCTAGAAACAACAACAAAACAACTCATTCCTACAACAACCACTATCTCAAATATCAACTCACCGCATTCAAAGAAGGAGGAGTATGATTATGGAGCCCATGGAGTGGAGAAGAGTACCTTGAATATATATACAATGATGTTTGGAGGTAATTCAGAATGGAAATTCTAATGAAGAGGAATTTCTCAACTGGAAAGTGGTGTTATTAGTGTACTTCCACCAGTGTCTGCTGCAGAATTCATGCGGTGAAAAGGAAATGTAGGCAAGAACTCTTTCTTTGGTGAGACCATTCCCAAGGAACATAGGAGAGAATTTATGGAATGGACGATGCAAGAAAGAAATTGAGAGGAAGCCATAAGGACTAGGTTTGGTGGTAATGCAAATTCAAACAAGATTGTCATAAATCTGTTTTTAAAGAAACAAGTTTAAAGACATTTACTATTATCAAGTTCAGAAGGGGTTAGAAATAGGGAGAATGACAGATTTCCAACAAATACTCTCATAGTTGGAAGCTCATGGTGCTGAAGTTCAATTAAGGATGCAAAATCACAAGTTTCTAGATCTTTGCGCCCACTTGGTCAAATCTGGAATGCAATGAGAACCAAACCAGATGTTGACACTTTTTCCATTGATGACTTGTATAATAACTGTTAGGGGGTCTTTAGCAGGAACTCACAAAGTACTCAAAAAATCATTCTGCATGTGCTAAAATGTTGCTTATGTTTCACACAACAAGAGCAACACATAACAAAGGTTAAGTCTGGTCATATGGATGCCCTACAGTTCTTACACTCCTTTACTTCTTATACAAACAAATATTCCAGAAATAAGAAGTTCTGGTTGGTTTTGCTGATGAAGTTAATTATTCATCTTTGTCAAACCAATCAGAAGATTTGGATTGCGTTCATGAAGACCTAGAGGCAGATTGGATGTTTGGACATTTGAAGAGATGGACATAAACTGGCAGATAGCAATGATTGCTATTCGAATGAAGAAGTTCTACAAGAAGAATAGAAGGAGAGTCTAAATTGATGGAAACAAACCTGGTGGTTTTGACAAACGAATGCTTGGAGAATGTTTCATATGTCACAACATAGGGTCATTTTGCTAGGGAATGTACTCCAAGGGACAAATGATGGGAAAAGTAAAGTGGAGACTCGTTTTTAATCAAGTTCAGGAGCTGGAAAGGAAAAAAGGCATAATCAGAAAACTGTTGCTGACTTATGGATGATGGTGTTGTCCATTGTGGAGAACAACAGTAGAGAAGTAGAGGGACCAAATCAACACTCATTGGCATGCAGCTCAAAATAATGAGGTATTCATTATGTTCCTAAACTCGAATTGTTTATATATTAAACTTAAAAACTGTGTGAGACAAACGATTCAGTTAGGTGAGAACAAGAAGCAGAAATATTGCTTAATCAGATGTTAAGAAATTAAGAAGCTCAAGTTGTTACTTTTCTGAATAGCGAGAGAAATTATCTCTAAATGAGAACAACTTACATTTCGAGGCAAATTAATTATATGAAAAATGATGTGAAAAGCTTAAAAAATATAGGAGAAATAGGAATGAAAGCTGTGTTATAAGAGAAAAGGAACAATTACAAAAAAACAGTTAGATTCATGGGAAGGATTCTTTTAAAAACCTTTGGAAATTAGTTAATCTTGGGTATGACTTTCAAATAGTAATGTTGGCTTAGGGTATGGAATTTATACATCAAATCAATGAGCGTTTATGCTATGAGCGAAGAAATGAATGTACTGTGTTTAATTGTACGCAAGAAGAAGACTTTGTTGACAAACCTTTGTACAATAGATTTTTAAAGACTGATAATTTGAAAGGAGTTCCACATCCCTTAACTGGGGACTATACTCCTAAACCACAACAGGAAATTGATGAATCTTTGTATGTTTATGGTAAAAAGGGACTCAGAAGCCTAAAAAATAGTTTCTGGATGACAAATTCAATGAGATTCTGTTAACCACTAATGCAAAAGTCATGAAATTCGTTTAGCTTATAGTTAACATATAGCTTAATATAGATTAAATCTTGTTTTTCATTTTCTAGCTTATTCATTAAGGTACATTTGTTTTTAAAAGTTCATAAAAAACCTCAAAAAGCCAAAAACAGTATTAACTAGATCTTAGCTTTTAAATTTGGATTTCTAGTTTATAGTATTGGTTTCTTTCATTTAGATTCTTAGCTTACTAGTAGGTTGATTAAGTTTCAAAAGCCTAGGGTCTGAAATAGCTTATAGTGCTTTTTAGCTTATTTGGTTTTTAAGTTTTTATACTAAGTTTCTGAGTTAGCAGTTTTAATCATAAGAATTAGTTAGCTTTAAGTGATATTTGCTTAAGTAGCTTAACATTTTTAGATCATAAACATAATAAGCTTCTTAGAACAGCTTTTAGTTTTGAATTTAAGCTTAAAATGAGTCGTGTGCAAGGAATTTAGTGAAAACTAGCTTTTTAAGTTTCAAAAGCCAGCTTATTCAAACAGCTTTTGAGAGCTTAATTTTGGTTTTCAGCTTATACTCCTTTTATTAAAAGTAATTAAAAATGTTTGGTTAATAAGTTTTAGCTTTTAGATTTCAAAAATAAAAAAATTGTAAAAAGGGGTTTGCCAAACTCGAACCCAAGACCTCACACTCGCATGCTCAATGCCTTAATCATCGTGCTTCATTAGCTCATCTGGTCACCTCTTCCTTAATTAAATTGTTATAGTCATTTTCATTTTTCTTTTTAATAATAAGCCGTAGCTAAATTCTGACTTATTAGGGCTTTTTGTTTTAGCTTAATTTTAGTTATCATTTTTATAAAATCCTGCACACGTTTTTACACTTTCAGTAATTTTTCTAGATTTTTAAGATTAAGTTTGTTATTTTTGATCATTTTTCTTTGTTAAAATCTTTAAAAAGTCATAAAAATAGACAATTAATCAAAAAATAATTTTCTTTTTTATAAAATGTTTCTTTTAGTATTTTCTAGGTTTAGGTTTAAAAATTATTTTTATAGGGTCAAAATTGCAAAATCTTAGTTTTTAAAGAACGGGTTTGGTTCCCGTTCACGTTTTTAGGTTTCCGAGTTCGTTTTAACTCCGATTTAGAGCTAGAATAAGTAATAAAATTCAGTTTAGGTTTTAAATTTAATAATTTAGGTTTTTAAGCCACGTTGTTTAATCGTTTTAGTTATTAATTGTTCTTAGTTGATAGTTTTAGTTGCGTTTAGTTGTAGTTTTAGTTAATTACTCCAAAAATCTCTGAAAAACCAATTCAAATCATTGTCCAAGTGAGAGCGAGGTTTCAATTTCACAAGTCGTTGGGGAAACGACCCGGGGAATAATACTTCCCGGTAATACGTATATTATATTTTTAGTGTGTTATTCCTTACTACCTTTGTCCTTAAGGGTAGTTTTGGGATTTCATCGCTTTTGGTATTTTATTTTCGTGTTAAATACTACGAATCACAACACAGGGCCTCCTGTAAAGCCAAATTAGAAAGAACAATTACTGAGCCATTGCACACCTTGCATATGGATCTTTTTGGTCCCACTTCAGTCAAAAGCATTAATCATGCAAGTTATTGCCTTATAATCACTGATGATTGTACCAGATTTAGTTGGGTATTCTTCTTGGGTGCTAAGGATGAAACTAGTGGCATCCTTCAGAATTTCATAAGGCAGATAGAAAACCAGCTTAATCACAGGGTTAAAATCATTAGATCAGATAATGGCACTGAATTTAAGAATAGGGAAATGCTTGAATTTTATGGGAACAAGGGAATAAAAAGAGAGTATAGTAATGCCAGAACTCCATAGCAGAATGGAGTTGCTGAAAGAATGAATAGGACACTAATTGAGGCTGCTAGAACTATGCCAGCAAACTCACTCTTACCAACTACTTTTTGGGCAGAAGCAGTTAGTACTGCTTGTTATATCTTTAATAGGGTAAGAGTGACTAAACCTCAAAACAAAACTCCTTATGAGCTTTTGTTTGGCCACAAACTAATTATTAGTTACATAAGACCTTTTGGGTGTCATGTTACCATTTTAGATACTCTTAGTGTGCTTGGCAAGTTTGATGGAAAGTGTGATGAGGGGTTCTTAGTTGGTTACTCACTGAATAACAAAGCCTATAGGGTATATAATTTAGTAACCAAAAAGGTTGAAGTAAATCTGTATGTAAATTTTCTTGAAGAAAAACCCAATGTCAAAGGAGTAGGTTATAGGTGGATGTTTGATATTGATTATCTCACTGATTCTATGAACTATATTCCTGTATCTTTGGAAAATCAAGCTAACACACATGCAGGTACTTCAGTAGTCACTAACCATGCAGGTTCTTTACAAACTCTTAATGTTCAAGCCCCTGAGGAAGAAGATGAGGCAGCAGAGCTTATGGTTGTTCCTACAGCAGTCAAGTATACTGCAGCAAAAGTTGGAACAAGGAAGCATTCTATTGATTCAAAGGAAGAGGAATGTTTGATAGAGCTTCAAAACCTTAAAGCTCAAGAGAAGGAGGCTTCTCCTACAGGCATTTTAGAAGTTGTTCCTGACATTCTAACTTTTCAAAGAGAGTTGGATGCCATTGCTCAAAAGCATTTAGGGGCAGTACCTGAAAATAATACTACCAGTACTACCTCAGTTAATACTGGTAGTGGAGTAGTTAATACTGGCAAGTTTGATACAACTCAACATGCTGCTCCAGATGATTTAGATATGCCAGAGCTCGAAATCTTCCATAGGCCTTAGGATGGGATTTTTGATAAGGCTTCTTATGATGCAGAAGGTGTGGTTCATGACTTCAACAACTTACCAACGGAAATTGCTGTCAGTCCCGCTCCTACTCTTAGGGTTCATAATATTCACCCACAAAGTCAAATACTTGGTGATCCTAAGTCAGCTGTGCAAACTAGAAGCAAAGTAAAGATACATTCTGGAGCTCATGCACTTATGAGTTATATTCAAGAACAGCAAAGGAACAATCACAAAGATCAACAGCATTGTTTGTTTGCCTGCTTCTTATCTCAGGAAGAACCTAAAAAGATCTCTGACGCTCTGCAAGATGGCAGTTGGGTTGAAGCCATGCAGGAGGAGTTGTTACAATTTAAGCTGCAATAGGTATGGGTTCTGGTAGATCTACCTCATGGAGTAAAAGTGATTGGAACAAAATGGGTATTTAGAAACAAAAGGGATGAAAGAGGAGTTATTGTCAGAAATAAGGCAAGATTAGTAGCCCAAGGTTACAAATAGGAGGAGGGGGTTTACTATAATGAGGTTTTTGCTCCGGTGGCAAGAATAGAAGCCATCAGGCTATTTTTAGCCTTTGCCTCATTTATGGGGATCATAGTATACCAAATGGATGTAAAAAGTACCTTTCTTTATGGTACTATAGATGAAGAAGTGTATGTTTCTCAACCTCCTGGTTTTGTTGATCCTGATCATCCTACGAAGGTTTATAAGGTTGTCAAAGCTTTGTATGGATTACATCAAGCTCCTAGAGCTTGGTATGCTACTCTATCAACTTTTCTGGAAGAGAAAAGATACCGGAGAGGGGCTATTAACAAGACTTTGTTCATTAAGAAAGACAAAAAGGATATCATGCTGGTTCAAGTGTATGTAGATGATATCATTTTTAGCTCCACTAGAAAGTCATGGTGTGATGAATTTGAGGCCTTGATGAAAGGCAGGTTTCAAATGAGTTCTATGGGTGAACTCACATTCTTCCTTGGATTGCAAGTCAAACAAAAGCTACATGGACTATTTATTTCTCAAGACAAGTATGTTGCAGAGATGCTGAAAAAGTTTGATCTTGCAAGTGTGAAAACTGCAATCACCCCAATGGAGACCAAGGTGGCATTGACAAAAGATGAGGAGGCTGCTGATGTGGATGTACACTTGTACAGATCTATGATAGGTTCTCTCATGTATCTAACTGCCTCTAGGCCTGATATAATGTTTGAAGTATGTGCTTGTTCTCATTTTCAAGTTACTCCCAAGACTTCATACATTAATGCTGTAAAGAGAATCTTTAAGTACCTCAAGCGCAAACCCAATTTGGGCTTATGGTATCCTAGAGAATCACTACTTAACCTAGAAGCCTACTTAGATAGTGACTATGCTGGGGCAAACCTTGACAGGAAATCCACAACAGGGGGTTGTCAATTTCTTGGCAAGAGATTAATTTCATGGCAATGCAAGAAACAAACGATAGTGGCTACCTCTACAATAGAAGCTGAATATGTAGCTGCTGCAAGTTGCTGTGGAAAGGTTTTGTGGGTTCAAAATCAAATGCTGGACTATGGTTTCAACTTCATGAATACCAAAATCCACATTGATAATGAAAGCACAATTTGCATAGTGAAGAACCCAGTGTATCATTCAAAGACAAAGCACATAGAGATAAGACACCACTTTATCAGAGATTCTTATGAGAAGAAGCTCATTAGGGTAGAGAAAATTCACACAGACTTTAATGTAGCTGACCTATTGACCAAAGCTTTTGATGGACCAAGGTTCAATTTCTTAGTGGTTAATATTGGCATGATAAATCCGTAGCTACATTTAAGGGGAGGATTAAATGTATAGTGTGTAATATAGTAATACTGCTTAAGTAGAATTAATTCTTGTAGTTTAAAGTTAATTCTGGTAGTTAATACTGGTAGTTACAGGATTAAGTCTGGCAATTGGTATAAGTTAATACTGGTATAGGATTATATTTGCAGTATCTTGTTTCTTGGTTTTAGACTAATTTTTCAGGATACTTATGGATTGCAAGTGGGTTTGGAGCTTGGATCATTGTTGACCTGAAGTTGTGAACACATTAATACTGGTTGACCGGACTTAAGTCTGGTAGACCAATATTAATTCTGGTGCATAGCCGTTAGTACTGTTTGGACTGTTTCGTGGTAAAACCTTTTTATTCCTATGTGATTTTGGGGGGGGGGAGGGGGGGGGGGGGGGGGTCAAGTTGTAGGTTAGATGTGTGAAGTTTGGGGTATGTTTAGGGGTTTTTATTTACGTTTGATTTGACTGTAAATATGACCGTTAGGGTATTTTGCGGGTATATTTAAGCGGATAATGATACAAATTAGATATTTACTGTTTTATCTCAACCAAACATAATTTCCTTCCTTATAAAGCGCCTATTTTCTCGAAGGAACAAGTGTAATTCAATTAATTCATTTTTCGTATATAAAGTCGATTCACAGCCATAATCGATACTCATTTACCCAAACAATCACAACTTCTTACTTCCATTTCAAAGAATGGCTTCCTTGAAGTACTGCGACAAGCATAATCAAGTGGGATTCTTAAAGAAACCCGAAGAAAGTGCGGGGTTTGCAGAGATTGTCGACTTCTTACGAGGCTCTCACATAAGGTATGCTTTGACTCATAACCCTACTGTCTATGACTCCCTAGTCAAACAGTTTTGGCAGACAACAACTGCCTCAACTCTTGCTGATGGGACTCTAAAGCTCAGAGCAACCATCGATACTATTGAGTATACAATCACTGAGGCCTCTGTTAGAAGTAAGCTTCATTTAGCAGATGCTTTAGGGATTTCTATGTTGCCAAATACCGACATATTTGAGGGGATAGGTAATATGGGGTATCCAACTGATGGGACTTTTACATTTTGGAAAAGTCATTATACACCCCAATGGAGATTTTTGATCCATCATATTTTACACTGTATGAGTCCTAAAAGTGGGGGATGGGATCAATTTGGTAGCAATATTGCCACTGCTTTGATCTGTCTTTCCACTGGCATGATTTATAATTTTTCTAAATTAATCTTTGATGGAATGATGACCAATTTGAAAAGCAAAACTAAGTTTTTGATGTACCCTCGCTTTCTACAAATCATTTTGGAAATACAAACAGAGAGTAAACACCCTTATCTGCCTATTGCTTTGACCAAAAAGATTTTTAGAAATATGAAAAGGGGTTTTAGGGGGGTGCCAAGACCATTATTGCCTGCTATTTTGCATATTGTTGCTGCAGATCTAAGTGTCGATATGGCTTAATCTCAACCATCACCTGTTGTTCCAGTACCACCTGTACAATCTCTACTACCTACAACTGAACCCATCTCTGAACCTACACCTACACCTACACCTGCTCCTGAACCTGAACCTGAACCCATGGAGCACACCTTTGAGGAACCATCACCTGCACATACACACCTTTCACCAATGCATGAGACTGAGGACAGACATGTGAATGTGGATGACTTAATTCAGTTGGTTCCCAAATTATTGTCAAGGATTGACAGCTTGGAGCAGGATCTCAAGCAAACTAAGGAGACTATGGGACATGCCATTGTGAAGTTGGTCAAGAAGGTCAAGAAGTTGGAGGGTGTTTTAAAGAAGAGGAGGGTGGTTCTATCCGAGTCTGAAGATGAAGAAACTGGGGCTCAAGGGAGGAATATACATGATGATCCTCCAGTTTCCTTGGCACAAGGGCTAGTTACTCCTTCAAAGACTACTGTCAACATTTCAGGGGAGGAGGAAGTTGAAGATATAAGCCCTACTACATTAGAAGCAGCTAAAACCCTCTCAAAGGTTGCTTCTCAAAAGCCAAAATCAGTTGATAAGGGAAGGAGATACAAGAGAAGAAAAGCTTCTAAAGGAAAGAATGTTGTCACCAGCTTAGATTTTCAAGAAGGAGTTAATACTGGCCATGAAGGAATTAATACTGGCAGTATTACAGTTAGTACTGGTAGTGGCCAAGTTAATACTAGCAGCATTAGAGTATCCATACCTTCTCTGGCAAGAAGTAGAAGAGAAGGGAAAGCTCCTATGACAGAAGAAGAAGAGACTCAAGCTTCCAAAAAGACAAAAGAACAAATTCTACAAGAAGAAACTAGCCTTGTTGAAGCTATCAGATTAGATGCTCTTGAAAGAGAAGAGGTGGCTAAACAAGTTCACCTGGATGCACTCTTAGCTCAAAGAATGGCAGAAGAGCAAGAACTAACTGAGCAATAAGATTTAACTGAGGAACAAAAACAAAGAAAAGCTCAAGTTCAGTTTCAAGCTCAATACTACACAGACGAGGATTGGAATGTCATTAGAGCAAAGCTTGAAGCCAGTGCAGAATTGAAGGAGAGTATGCTAGGAAAGAATCTCAATGAAGAGGACTTTGCAAAGAAGATGGTAGAACTGGTAAATCAAAGAAAGAAGCACTTTGCAGAGGAAAGAGCAAAATCCAAAAAGAGTAAGCCTATGACTCAGTCACAGCTGAGGTCTTATATGTCAACCTACTTGAAGAATCAGGGGACATGGAAGTTGGCTCAATTGAAAAGGCTGACTTTTGATGAAGTAAAAGTTGAGTTTAAAAAGCTAGTTAGGCAGGTTGATGCTTTTGTCCCTATGAGCTTTGAAGCAACCAAGGAAAGCTTGAAAAGATTTGGTGCAAAGAGACCAAAGGTTGATGATAAAGATGCACAATCCACAAAAGAAGAGACTTCTGAAGCAAAGAAAGATGAACCAACAGAGAAAAAGGGAAAGAGGAGGAAGCAAATAGCAAGAAAAGGACTTCATACAGACAAAGATGAGACTGAAAAGGATGAAGATGAAGTTCCAATAAATCCTGTTCCTGTAGCCACTAAACCCCCTAGTATAGTGACTTATAAGATCATTAAACAAGGAAAGAAAGAGGTATAACAAATTATAAGAGCAGATGATACAGTTAAGATCTACATCAGTTTTGGAGCCATGCTCAAGGATGCTACAAGAGATGATCTTACAGAGCTCTTTAGAATAGTGATGCAAAGATATGGGATGGATGGACCAGAGGATGATTATGAGAAAGTACTTTGGGGATACTTAAAGAACATGTTTGATGCACCTCTGAGTACAGATGTTGTTTGGAGCTTACCAGGCCAACAAAAGATCATAAATTAGGTATATTATGATGCTTGCAGAGTACATTGCTTAAACTTGAATTCAACAGAAATATACATGCTGACAGAAAGAAGTTATCCATTGTCTGCTGAAGTATGCAAAGCTATGCTGAAGAAGAAACTTTAAGGAGGGAAAGAAAATGAGGATTGTTATAAACTCTTGAGGTTGATGGAGAAGCAAGCAAGGATAAAAGAATGATATTTTCAGTAGATGAAGGATTAATGGAGTTGAGAAGGGTTTAGGTGTTGGCTAACCACCGCACAACAAATGGTTATCAGTCCACCATGTCTAACAGACATAAGGATTGGCTAGTCCAAGAGCAAACGGCTCTTGGTAAAGACTTCTCAAATCCGTTTATATGGTTAACAACTTGCCAATAAGTTGTATGGTCATCAACTCACCATATCTATGTTAGTGAAGAGTTGGCTAGCCCACAAGATTATGGCTTGTGGTAAAGGCAGTTAAAAATCTATTTATATGGTTGACAGTTTACCAAAAACTGTTGGTGTTTAACTCACCAAGATTCACGTTCAAATTAGTTGAAATGGTTTTTGATCTACCATGGAATTTACCTTTTCTAGGTGCCAAAAGATTAACTAGTCCTGAGCAAACAGCTACAGGTAAAGACTTGTCAAATCCGTTCATGGTCTTAATGGTTTACCAAAAATCATATAGTATTCAGCTCACTGTGATTTATGTTCTGAGAGTTGAACTGGTACTTAGTCCACCATGGATTTGCACCTTACTGGTGGCCAAAGGACTAACTACTCCAGAGTTAATGGCTAACTGGTAAAGAGACATCAAATCCATTAAAATTTTCAATGATTCACCTCTCACAGGAGTTAACACACCTGGAAGTGATGAGAATAGTATGAAACTTTATGATTTGATGTATATTTTGTCAAATGTTGATGTTCAAGTGTTGCTGAAAAGATTTCACTATGATGCTGAAAAGATTTGATGCTGAGAAGGTTAGATGCTGCAAAGATCAAATGATGATGAATCTTAGAGTTGCAGTTTCAGAAGAATTACAAAGATAATATTTACAACATCCTCAGGAAGCTCATAATGGAGAAACTCAAAGAAACTTGAAGTTCACAAGTGAAGATCAAGTTAGGGGAGGATTGTTAGGAAATATTGTAAACAGACTTAAGTCTGTTAGTTATAGCACTTAAGTCTGGTAGATATAGTTAAGTCTGCCAGTACTAAGTTAAGTCTGGTAGTCATAAATAAGTCTGCCAGTACTAAGTTAAGTCTGGCAGTACAATAGACATAGTTAGTACTATTCTTATTTAGTTAAGTCTGTTAGTAACAGAATAGTTATATTAGAGAGAAATGATAGGAAAGGATAAGTATTATCCTTTGACGCGTTTGTAAAGCCCATTAGGGTTTTCCTTGGTGTATAAAAGGAACCCTAGGGCATAGATGCTAGGTATGCTTTTTCAGTCAGTTAAGTATTGAAATAGAAATCAATAGAAAATAGCAAAGTTATATATATTGTGTTCTTCTTAGTACTTGTGTTAAGATTCCGCATTAACACATAGTATTTATAGTCATTGTCTCTTATATAGGTAATTTGGATTTATTCAAGTTATCTATTGTCTTTCAAAAGGCTCACCAGATCCAAAATTCTGGACCTACACCACTTACCTAACGTTGCCTATGTTCTCCCTCATAGAGATAATGCCGCCAAGGATGAGGACCTAAAGTGCTGGCCGGCCTGCTGCCGAATCACTAGGAGGGGGAACGGGTGAACGGGTTGGTAGAGGTGGAAGGGGTAGAAGACTTAGGGAAGGTAATGATGAGCATGTTGATGAGTTGAATGGTCAAGGAAATGACCAAGGTATGGGAGCTAATAGGGGTGTAGAGGGAGCCAATGGGAATGTAGATGGAGCCAATGAGGGTGCACTTGACTTCTCGACTATCATTGCCCAGCAATTGCAGAACCTCTTACCCGCCATGTTAGCTCAGGTTAGTAACCGAGGGAATATTGGAAATCAAAATGGTAATATGGTTAATGAGAACGTTCAGGAGAATGTTGGGAATGTGATAATAAATGGCAACCGGGTAGGTTGTTCCTATAAGGAGTTCTTAGCTTGTAACCCTAAGGAATATGATGGTAAGGGAGGTGTTGTAGTTTTTACTTATTGGATTGAGAAAATGGAATCTGTGCACGATATGAGTGGTTGTAGTGTTGACCAAAAAGTGAAATACACTGCTGGTTCATTTGTGGGTAACGCTTTAACATGATGGAATTCTTAGATCCGCACGCTAAGTCGTGAAGTTGCTATTAGTATGTCATGGAATGACTTTAAGTTTATGATGATACAAGAGTTTTGTCCTAGTCATGAGATGCAAAAGTTGGAATGTAAGTTGTGGAATCACGTCATGGTCGGGGCTGGCCATACTGTGTATACTGATAGGTTTCATGAGTTGGCTAGGTTAGTTCCACATTTGGTAACTCCTGAGAGTAGGATGATTGAGAGGTATGTGTATGGCCTTGCTCTACAAATCCGTGGGATGGTGGCAGCAACGGAGCCAAAGACTATACAAAAGCTGTGCAGATTTCTGGTGCACTGACTGATGAGGCTGTTAGGAATGGATCAATTAAGAAGGTTGAGAAGAGAGGTAATGTGGGGGAACCTAGCAAGGATAGGAGTGGAAGGGATGATAATAAGAGGACTAGAACTGTGAATGCTTTTGCTACTACTGTAAATCCTATAGGAAGAGAGAATATGGGCCAAGTACCCAAGTGTACCACCTGCAAATCCTACCATGCACCCGGCGGGCCTTGTCGCATATGCTACAACTGTAACTGCCCAGGTCATTTAGCAAAGGATTGTAGGAGTGTGCCAAGGAATGTGAATCCTATCAATGCTAGAAATCTAACTGTTAGGGCATGTTATAAGTATGGTAGTACCGACCATGTCAGGCCAGCTTTCCCTAGGTGGAATAGAGCACGAGGCCCGGAAGAAAATCATCTAAATCAAGTTGCTGCTAATAACGGGGGTTAGGGTCGTGGAAACCAAGGGAACCAGGCTAGGGGTAGGTCATTCATGTTGGGAGCAGAGGAAGCTCGCCAGGATCCGAACATTATGACGGGTACGTTTACTTTAAACAATCATTTTGCCACTACCTTATTTGACTCTGGTGCCAATTATAGTTTTGTTTCCACTACTTTTATACCTCTGTTAGGCTTAGAGCCTAGCGATTTAGGTTTCAAATATGAGATTGAGATAGCTAGCGGGCGGCTAGTAGAGATTGATAAGGTTATTAAGGGTTGCAAACTAGAAATCGAGGGTCATGTCTTTGACATCGACTTGATTCCTTTTGGACATAGGAGTTTTGATGTGATTATACGTATGGACTGGTTGTCTAATTATAAGGCTGAAATAATTTGCCATGAGAAGGTAGTGAGGATACCACTACCGGATGGCAAGGTGCTTAGAGTAGTAGGAGAGAGACCGAAAGAAAAAGCGAGATTTTTGATGAGTATTAAGAAACAAGAAGAGATTGTTGTGGTAAAGGATTTTCCTGAGGTATTTCCGGATGATCTATCTGGATTACCGCCTATTCGGTAAATTGAATTTCGGATTGAGTTAATCCCTGGAACAACGCCGGTAGCAAAGTCTCATTATCGTTTGGCACCTTCTGAATTAGAGGAGTTGTCAGGACAACTCAAGGAACTCTAAGACAAGGGTTTCATTTGACCAAGTTTGTCGCCTTGGGGAGCGCCAGTGTTGTTTGTTAAGAAAAAGGATGGTTCTTTTAGGATGTGCATTGATTATAGAGAATTGAACAAGTTGACCGTTAAGAATCGTTATCCGCTTCCTAGAATTGATGATCTATTTGATCAACTGCAAGGGTCGCAGTTTTTCTTGAAGATTGATCTTAGGTCTGGATACCATCAGCTAAGAGTGCATGAGGATGACATTCCAAAGACTGCGTTTAGAACTCGTTATGGACATTTCAAGTTCACTGTAATGCCCTTTGGTCTGACTAATGCACCAACAATATTTATAGATTTGATGAATAGAGTTTGTAGACCGTATCTTGATAAGTTTGTGATAGTGTTTATAGACAATATCTTAATCTACTCTAAGACTCAAGAGGAGCATGTAGAGCACTTAAGGTTAGTCTTGGAATTGCTCAAAAAGCAGAAACTATATGCTAAGTTTCCTAAGTGTGAATTCTGGCTAAGAGAAGTGCAGTTTATTGGGCATGTGATAAATGGTAATGGGATTCATGTGGATCCTAGTAAGATTGAAGCTGTTAAGAATTGGAAAGCCCCTAGAACTCCGACTGAGGTTCGTTCGTTCTTAGGATTGGCTGCATATTACCATAGGTTCATTGAGAATTTTTCTAAGATAGCTAAGTCTCTTACTATCTTGACTCAAAAAAGTAAGACTTTCGATTGGGGTGAGGAACAGGAATTGGCATTTCAGACCTTGAAGGATAAGTTGTGTAATGCGCCTATTCTAGCTCTTCCCGATGGATCAGAAGATTTTCTGGTATATTGTGATGCGTCCGGGATAGGACTAGGATGTTTGTTAATGCAAAGAGGTAAGGTGATAGCCTATGCGTCTAGGCAATTGAAAATTCATGAGAAGAATTATACTACCCATGATTTAGAGCTGGGTGCGGTTGTGTTTGCACTTAAGATCTAGAGACATTATCTGTATGGGACAAAGAGTGTCATCTATACGGACCATAAGAGTCTTCAGCATATCTTTAGTCAGAAAGAGTTGAATATGCGACAGTGTCACTGGATAGAGTTGTTTAGTGATTATGACTGTGAAATTCGCTACCATCCTGGTAAGGCGAATGTGGTGGCTGATGCCCTAAGTAGGAAGGAAAGAGTAAAGCCTAAGAGAGTTAGAGCTATGAATATGATCCTTCAATCGAGTATCAAGGATAGGATACTGGCGGCTCAGAAGGAGGTTATGGATGAGATTACAGTATTGCAGAAAGGTTTAGATGAGATGATAGAACAGAGAAGTGATAGAACTTTGTACTACCTTGATCGAATATGGGTACCTTTGAAGGGTGAGGTGAGAACCCTGATAATGGACGAAGCCCATAAGTCGAAGTACTTTGTACACCCAGGAGCTGATAAGATGTATTATGATTTAAGAGATAGGTATTGGTGGCCTGGAATGAAAAAGGATATAACTGAGTATGTTAGTAAGTGTTTAACTTGTTTGAAGGTTAAAGCTGAGCATCAAAGGCCATCTGGCTTGCTCCAGCAACCTGAGATTCCCGTATGGAAATGGGAAGGGATAGCTATGGATTTTATGACTAAGTTGCCTAGAACTAGTTGTGGGCATGACACAATATGGGTCATTGTGGACCGATTGACTAAGTCTGCTCATTTTCTACCTATGCGTGAGGATTATAAGATGGAAAGGTTGGCTAGATTGTACTTGAATGAGATAGTTTCTAGACATGGTGTGTCGATCTCGATTGTATCGGATCATGATAGTCGTTTCACATCAAGCTTTTAGCAGTCAATCCAAGAGGCATTAGGAACTCGTTTAGGCATGAGTACGACTTATCACCCTCAGACTAATGGTCAGAGTGAACGTACTATTCAGACTTTGGAAGACATGCTTAGAGCGTGCGTCCTGGACTTCAGAGGAAGTTGGGATGTTCATCTTCCGTTGGTTGAGTTTTTGTATAACAATAGTTATCATTCTAGTGTGAGATGTGCTCTGTTTGAGGCATTGTATGGTAGAAAGTGTCGTTCGCTAATTTTGTAGGCTGAGGTTGGAAAAGGTCAGTTGATAGGACCTGAATTAGTGCAGAAAAGTTATGCGCATGATCGACAGAAAAGTTATGCTGATAAGAGGAGGAAGCCTCTAGAGTTTAATGTAGGTGACTATGTCTTGCTCAAAGTGTCGCCTTGGAAAGGTGTGGTACGCTTTGAGAAAAAAGGGAAGTTAGCACCTAGGTTTGTTGGACCGTTTGAGATTATTGAGAAAGTAGACCCTGTGGCCTATCGGTTAGATTTGCCTGAGGAATTGAATGGTGTTCATGACAAGTTCCACGTGTCGAACCTTAAGAAGTGTTTGGCTGATCCAACACTGAAAGTGCCATTGGATGAGATTCGAGTTGATGCTAAGTTAAATTTTGTTGAAGAGCCTGTGGAAATTTTGGAAAGAGAGTTTAAGAAGTTGAAGCGTAGTAGGATTGCCATCGTCAAGGTTCGATGGAATTCGAAACGTGGTCCTGAATTCACGTGGGAACGTGAGGATCAGATGAAATTGAAGTACCCGCATTTGTTTAGTGATGTTAGTAGTTGAATTTCAGGGACGAAATTCTTTTAAGGGGGTAGAATATAACCTTTGCCCTTTTTGTGTTCTGAATATTTCATTAATAGTCCTTTGACTATTTGACTATTGTCAGTTTATTCAGATTTTGTACCATGTTGACGGTGGTGATTTTTGTAAGTTATGTGATGATTTGAGGTTTATTGTGATTAATAATCCCTTTTGGAAGGTATTATTGTGTTATTTTTATTCCGGGTGGTTCGACCCGTGAATTTTGAGAAATGCCGAAAAATGAGTCTGACACGTCTGTTAATGTCCAAATTGAGTTTTGAAGGGTTTAAATTGAAAATATGTCATGTGAATACTCTAGGTTAATGGAAAAGTATTTTTAAAATGAATAAAAATGCTAATTAACTTTGGGGTAAATTTTACGGTTGAGTTTTACGAGCTTTTAAGTGATTTTGACACGAAAAGAAAGGCTCGAGACTCCCTTGGATCCCATGGCCGGTTAAGGTTAGAAAGGGGGACAAGGAGGCTAAATTTTAGCTCCTTTGTCTAAGAGATGTACACAAATATGCTTCCACTAGATCATTTCCTCATCATTTCTCATTTAAAAAAAACACACATAAGTGTGTGTGTCCCCTTGTTCGTCCGCCACCTATAACACACATACTCTTATAATTTTTTAAGATCGATCAAGAAAACATGAAGATATAAATATTTGGGGTTGATTCTAGTGTTTGGTTAGTCATTTAAACAACGTTTGGGTTATCCGGTGTGTGTCGAAATCTACAAATTTGAAGATTTTCTTGTAAGTTTTCAAATTTAAATTTTGTTTGTCCTTTTGGGTTTATTTTGATGCATAGATGTTAGTTGTACAAGTTGATCGTTGTGAAAATCGATTTTTAGAAGCGAAATGAATAAAAAGGGGGGTGTTTGGTTCATGTGGTCGAAAAAGAGAAAAAGAGGTTTTTGTAGTTTTGACATTGTGGTCATGATGGTTGAATAATATATGATGCTAGAATGCTTATTTTTGATAAGTAGCTTGTATAGCTTATTTTTAAGCACTTTTTGGCTTATTTTGAGCTTATAGCTCATGACTTGTGTGGTTAACACAAGGGAAATGATTTTTGACTATAGCTTGTCATGGAGTATGTTCGTGGACTATTTTTGAGGCTTATGGTAGTAACCAAAAGCGATACGTAGCTTAATAGCTTATTTTCAAGCTTAATATACGTATTTTAGAGTTTATGGGCTCACGGCCCAATAAGTCTATTTCAGCCGCGGCTTAATGGGAGGTCTTATTGTGGTCCAGATTATTTTTACATATAAGTATATACTTATATATGTAAATGGACCTTGGTTTTGGACTTGGATTATATTTTGGACTTATAAATGTCCTAATGGACCCTTGTTGGGGCCTTAAGGCCCAATAAGCGATATTTTGTCATTATGAGCGTTTTGTTGGAGTTTTGAAAGTGGAAATGTGTTTACGAAGAGGTATTTAATAATATTTTGAAAGAAAAGTGTTGGTAAGTGTTAAAGATTTGGATTTTTGGAATTTTGTCGAAAAGTGTCGAATTTATGAAAATTGATGAAAATAAGGTTTTAAACCTTGGAAAACGTTGTATGAGCGGTCATGTCGAAATTTCGTAAAAAGTTTATACTTAAAAATTTTCTTAAAAACATGATTTTTGATTTTAAATAATAAATAATATTTAATTATTTTATTTATTTAAAAGATTCACTAAAAGACGAAAAATATAGTTTTTCTCGAAACTTCTCTAATGTGTTTATTATGAGTAAACGTTTCATTTTCAATCATATAATGATTATTTTAAAGTGACTAAGGTGTACCGAATGGACTTGTCGAAATATATTTATAATTAATAATTATAAATATTTATTATATTACTTATCTATTTACGCTAAATAGTACAAGTATGTATTATCGGAGAATGAGATTGATATGATTGTGGAGATAAATCGTCAACCATCACACCACTAAAACTGTTTTGGGTAATTGTACAACGCATCTAAACTCTATGCGTCAAACGTGAAGATTGTTTTGGAATTGGATGATTAAATTGGGACGTTAACTGGACTAGGTCGTGTGCGGGCGTCGTTGCATTTGCTTGTGTGATTGAGAATTGGGTATCTAAAGACTTGCTTTAGGTTAGTTCTCGTAGCCTTACTTTTTACTGGTTTTTTCGTTGGGGGAAAATGATACTCAAAGGTATTTTGAAATGTTTTGAATTGATCTGTGCGAAATGTGGTTTTGTTTTGGGACAAGATATGTGCTTATGACTGTTATGTGAATATTATGTTTTGATTTACTTGCATGTACTGTGTTTGGCATGGCAAGGTTCTGTGTGGTACTTGTATGTACTGTGTTTGGCATACAAGGTTATGTGTGGTACTTGCACGTACTGTGTTTGGCATGCAAGGTTCTGTGTGATTTGCCCTAATATAGTGCTCCAGCTGGTAGGCCCTTTAGGTGGGGGAGTTGCGACTCCATATTTATACTAGCGTGGATGCTATGTCTTGGATTGTTAGCATATATTCATTGTCATATAGCACTATTGTCCATTGTTGAAATATTGGCATAGCTTTTGGGTTTAAGGTCAAACCTACGAGCTCACCAACATCATTGTTGACGTTTTCGAGTATCATTTCCAGGTGAAGTGAAAGAGGAATAGTTGATGATTGTGATAGCAGACTTAGAAGTATCAAGTGTGGAATTTCGTTTAAAGTCTTGCTTGCTCTTGTTTTGGTTATAGTTTTGGATGTTATGGAATAAGTTTGGATTTAGTCCCCTACGAGGGCGTATGAATAATTGTAAGAGATTGTGGATTTTAGTTGCGATTGGGACGTCACTTGAGTTGGTTCAAGGTTGATGGTCTTCATAGCACTTGGAGTTTATGCAATGTAGTTTTCTCTATTTTGTATCTTGTGTTATGATTGATCATTATGTTGCATTCTTGAGTTTCCGCCATTGTCGGGGTGTGACACCAAAACATGTTTAATACCTGACCACAAAAATATTATGAACAAATAGAAAACACATATGCACAACTTATATCCGTGATGGAAATGCGTCTGTAAAAACACCAATTGAAAAATTATAGATGCCATTGTCATTAGGGGTGTCAGTAGGGTCGGGTTGACCCGACCCGAACCCGATAAGCCTTATCAGGCCGGGTCTAATCGGGTTTGAAAAGCTTATCGGGTTAGTTTGACCCGAACCCGATAACCCGATATTGTTATCGGGTCAGATTCGGGTTGAATTATTCATATTATCAGGTTATCGGGTCAACCCGATAAGACCCGAAAAATATTACATAGCGTTCTTTCTATAAACGATTAATAGCAGACAACTATTTTTGCATGTGATAATTCATTTACGAAAGTGCATGACTGGCTACTAGTTTACTTACGTAGTACTACTACACGCTAAATCCTACTACATCCAATCTGTTACTAGTTTAAGTCCAACAATGCTAATGTGACTTCATATCAAAAAAGAGTAAATTGATCTTACATGAGAGAATAAAAAACGAGTAAACTGATCTTTCTAAATGTATTCTTGTATGTGAGACCTGTGGGCATTTGGATTTCCTACCACGTACTTCTACTTTATGGTAATAATATTATAGAGTTTCCTTCTTTAAAGAATTTATGTAGCGTTGAACTTAATTTATAACCCGATAACCCGAATCACCCGACCCGATTTCCACCCGAACCCGACAACCCGATTAATTATCGAGTTGGGTTGTGGGTTAGTTTTTTAACCAAAACCCGAATCAACCCGACCCGATAACCCGACCTGATAACACCCTTGATTTGTCATGGACGTAGTCAATATTTTCAAAATCAGCTTTAAACACAATAATATTACTAATCTTTATCTAACTCTTCATTTACATCTAAAAAATATTACCAATCTTTTCAATCAAAAACAAAAAAGAAAAACATAACCAAAAAATCATACCAGAATGTGAACAAAAAATCATCACGTGAATGAAGCCCCGAATTTGCAAAAACTACAAAAAAACGTAACAATTCCTCAATAACATGTTATATCCCTCATACATATAGAACACCTATAAAAGGTTTATTCAATCAAAAAAATTACAGATATAACTTTCTAAAAGGTTTATTCAATCAAAAAAAATTACAAATATAACTTATGTGGGTGATAAGAGCCTAGAGCATATTCCAATATCTCCATCGTTAGAATAACCGCCCACTACATCATTCAAAACATCACTCGACTTGTTAACTTATTCATCATTCAAACCATCCACGAACAAAACAACTCCAGATCTGAAAATGTACCACAAGACTACCCAGATCTAAAAATGATACCACAAGACTATCCAAAAAAGCTAAAAAAATGATTCGGGTGCGGTTACATATGGTTGATTGGTCTTGGGATGAAGAGACGTGCGACGGTGATGAGATATTGACAAACGGATCTGTGTTTTTTTAATCGATTGAAGTGTTTAACGTTATGGAATTATTTGTAGATTTTTCAAGTGTAGCCCAATAAGCTAATTATAGTATTACAATATCTTTACTAAACCATTGATCAATTAAAGATCTGTGTTCTTTTTTTTAATAGAGAGAGAGAGAGACGTGTGGATCTAAAGGAGAGAAATGGAGAGCTGTGTTTTTTTAATATCTCAAATAATAATATGCTACTCCCTCCGTCTCAAAATTATAGTCCAGGTTTCCTTTTTTGGTTGTCCCAAATTAATGGTCCACTTCCAAAAATATATAAGAAAGTTAGATTAAGTTTATCATATCATCCTCACTTGATGTGATAATTACAAACTTTAAAGAAGTTATAAATTAATTGGTTAAGGGTAAAAGTGTCATTGTGCAAAAAGTAAGAGAGAGAAAGATGTAATGATGATGCTTTTATTAAACTGCATATTTTTTGTCGATGGACTATAATTTTGAGACGAAGGGAGTATAATTTAGGATCAGTTTATTGAAAGGTTAGATGTTAAATTCCATTAATGCCCATCGGGCTTTTATGAAAAGGTGTATAAGTTTTAAATTAATTACATTAATGCCATCATCATTTACAACCATTGATAAAAAAATTAAAGGCCAAGATTAGTTAAAAATAGTTCTGTAAAGTTCTGCACTTAAAATGGGTTCTCAATATAACACATCACTATATATGTATATATATATGTATATATATATATATATATATATATATATATATATATATATATATATATATAT
>BQNB010071563.1:0-32727 GCA_026074375.1 Tanacetum coccineum
TTATATATAGTAAGAAATCTTTAAATCAGTTATCAAAATCCGGTTTATCTTAAAAAAACTCAGCGGATAAAACCAACCTTGTATTATGGTTTTGTTATGTCTAATACACATGTTGCTATGCGTGTGATTGATGATGAAGAAACATTGATTTTGTGGAAGAAGAGAGTCGATCAAAAATGTCTAAAAAAGTAAAGGATCCTAAAGTTATTGCAAAGAAAATTTCTCATAAACCTATCGATTATGAAAAAGTATATAGCCTAACTGATGATTTTTGAAAATGTTTTTCTCCACAACAAGAATTATTGGTTGAACAAGCATTTTGGTTTCATACACTCAATCCTACCATTGAACCTTCTTACACATCACCTGTCATAGTGGATGTTCCCAGTGAACTACCAAAGGTGAGTTTGGTGAATGCAAGCCTTAAAAAGCTTAAATTCCACCTCACCCAGTTTGACTCAGTGGTAAAGAAAAGGATGGGGGTTTGAACATACAAAAACTATTTTTAACAATGAAATTATTCCATTTCTAAAATCTTTAAAAGACATCTTCAATGTGTTTGATAAAGATCTTCTAAATGAAATAACGGAAGTACAATCAGTTTTTGATCAAATGGAAGCGTCTGTTCAACAGTTTTCAGTTGATAAAAAATGTTTGGAAATTGCTAAGAAATAAATTCTTTTGGAAAATGATCGACTCTTAAAAAAAATCATGTCTCAAGATGTGCTTGATAACTGTGATGAATTCTATGTCTTTGAATAATACTTCTGTGAATATGGAAATGCTAAAGTGTGAATTGTGTGAAAAGTGTTTGAATCTTGATGCTGAGCTTTCCAAATCAAAACAAGCATATAATGATCTTTTGAAAAATTACTCACAACTTGAAAAACATTGTATTTCTCTCGAAGTCTCAATGCAATTAAAATAGGAAGTTTTTCAAAATGATGATTCTTATGTTCGTCAAAATGTTGTTGAAATTCTAGAATATTTTGAAATCAATGATTTGAAAGCTCGGCTACAAGATAAAGATACGACCATTTGTAAGTTGAAGGATACCATCAAATCTTTGAGTAAGATTACTAAGGAAGAGAATGTTAATCATGATAAATGTGAACTAGAGCCCATAAATGAAGAATTAGAAAATAATGTGGCAAAATTGCTTTCTGAGAATGAACGTCTTTGTAATGAAATTAATCATGTGAAACAGATTTTTAAAGATCAGTTTGACTCAATCAAACAGACACGTGTTCGTCATAAAGAACAAAGTGACTCTTTAATTAAGAAACTGAACTTAAAATCTGTGGAAAATGAGGATTTAAAAGCTCAAATTCAAGATAAGGTTTTTGTGATAACATCATTAAAAAATGATTTACGAAAATCAAAAGGGAAAGAAATTGTTGAAAATGTTGTTCACATACCTTCTGCCACCACTATTGCTCCAGGCATGTTCAAGCTTGATTTAGAACCGTTGCCTCCTAGGTTATTGCAAAATAGGGAAGTTCACATAGACTATCTTAGGAACACTCAAGAACAAGCTAATATTCTTCGGGAAATAGTCGAACAAGCTAAGGCAAAACAACCTTTAGATAGCGAGTTAGACCTTGCCTATAAGTATGCCACAAGAATTCAGGAGTTGCTTGTATATGTTCAAGATACGTGCCCTAATGCGATAACACCTAGTGCTAAGAAGGTTACTGTCAAACCCATGAACAATGTCAAGAAAGTTAGGTTTGCTGAACCTCTCACATCCTCAAGCAACATTAAACAGGTAGAGTCTTCTAATACATCAGATTCTAACACACCTGTGTTGTCTTCTACAGGAGTGAAGTGTTCTACTAGTAATTGCGGATCAAAGCCTCCAGGCAATAAAAAGAATGATAGGATCTCGCAAACACCAAGTAGGAACAAGAAGAATAAAGTAGAAGCCCAACCTAGGAAAGTGAATAAAGTGAATCGTGTTGTTAAACCTGTTTGTGATGTTGATGTTAAGCATTCACTGTCAAATGCGAATTCTGAAATTCTCTGTGCTACTTGTAATAAATCTATGTTTGATGGTGTTCATGATAAATGTCTTCTTGATCTTGTGCAAAATGGGAATAACCGTTCTAAATTTGCTTAGAAACATAAAAAACAACATATTTGGAAACCTATGGGTTATGTATTCTGTTGGATCGTTTTACTGAATAGATCTTAACCTTCAGCTTGCAAAGAGTTTTCTCCTTTAGATAATTCTAAAGCAACAATATTGAAACACTGAGTAAACACTATTGATTATGCGGAATCTAATCAATAATGCTAAGAAGAACAATATTGAATATCACAAAAGAACTTTTATATTAAACCTTGAATCTGCCTAGGTTACAGATTACAAACTATGATTACTATTCGATCTCTATGATCTGTGTAGAACTATATCTACTAACTATGCCTAGGGTTCCTTTTATAGAATAATGGAAACCATTAATGGGATTTACAAAATACGTACAAAGATCATGCATATCATTTCCTAAGATATCTCATGCATATCCTCCATAAATGGTACTAACTATTTTTTTCCTAACGGTACTAACTAACTGATCAGTACTTAACACTTTGTACTGTCAGTACTAATTACAACTAGTACGGTTACTAAGTAATATAACTAGCGGTACTAAGTCAGGAATGCATAATTCCTAACAATCCTCCCCTAAGCATGATTGTTGAACTTGTTTAACTTCATGTTTCTTCAGTTTACTCTTCTTGAAATCTTGGAGGATGTATCCAAACACTCTGACAAATCTTGATCTTGATCTTTGATAATTTTGACATCTTTAGCTATTGATCTTCATTAGCAACAGCAACATCAACATCCAACTAAGTTGGCTTTGTAGTTTTTGGCAAATACCAGCCATTTTTTTACTGGGATTTGATATTCCTTTACTAGTAGTCGTTTGCTCTGGGATAGCCAATTCTTCATTGTAAACAACAAGGTGAATTGATAACCTTATAGTTTTGAGTAAACTATCAACTATCAATGGATTTGATTTATCTTTACCAAAAGCCGTTTGCTTTTGGACTAGTCAATGCTTCATTGCCATAACATGGTGCATTGATAACCATATAGTTTTTAGCAAACTATCAGCTATCAACATATTTGAGATGTCTTTACCATGAACTGTTTGATCCTGGACTATCTAACTCTTTATTGTGAAGCAAGGTGAGTTGAGAACTATACAATTTTTAGTAAATTATCAACCATAAACGGATTTGAGAAGTCTTTACCATAAGTCGTTTGCTTATGGACTAGCCAGTTCTTATGCCTGTTAAGCATAGTGAACTGATGACCATTTGTTGTGTGGTCTTAGAACCAACACTCAAGGATCCTCCTCATCTCCATCAGAGTCTTTAGGTTCTAACTCTGCAATTTGCTTCTTGAAAATTTCTAAGCCGTTCTAAAAGCCATAGTACTGTCTTCTTAAAGTTTCTAACTTACAACTCTATCATTATAACAGCACTTCCTTTTTTCAAAGGATACTTATTTCTACAAACATATAAATGACTAATCCTTTATCAGTCATTATTAGTGTGTACCCCTGAAGAACTATGTAGCTTCCAGCTCACTATCTTCCAATTTTGCTGTGCATTCCAAAATTCATCACTATCACTTTGATTGAACATGATTATCAAATCTCCCCAAAGTATTTTGTCAAATCCCTCAGGTGTCTCATCTTGGGTATCTTGTTGCTATCACACAGTTGTTATATAGCACAGATTTCATTCTCTATTCCAAGTATGGAGCAGCACTGCCATCAAAGTACTGAAGTATCTTCTTTGTCTATTACTTCTAATCACCACATTAAGATAAAAATCTTCTACCTCTTAGTCTCATCATACTATGGTTTGGTTGTAAGATACTCAG
This sequence comes from Tanacetum coccineum, assembly GCA_026074375.1. NCBI lineage: Eukaryota > Viridiplantae > Streptophyta > Magnoliopsida > Asterales > Asteraceae > Tanacetum > Tanacetum coccineum. Next base: position 3,899 of record BQNB010071563.1, read on the forward strand.
ATCTCCCATTCTTAAGATAGGATACTTCTTGTCAAGTATCTCATAATCCACTTCCTTATCCTCATCAGAAGCTATAGTTAAACACAATCTTAGCTCTTCATCATCTTTAGAAGTGAACTTTCTTTTCTTAGATTTCATCTTCTTCCTTTTGCCAAGCTTTCTTTTTCTAGTTCCTTCTTCTTTAATTTCTCCCTTGACATTGTCATCTTTCTTTACTTTCTTCTTAGAAGCATCAGCAGCTTGTTCATTCATCTCCTTGATCATTTTTTCATCTTCAGCTGAACCAATAGCAATGAAACTATCATTAGACCTTTTTATCTTTTCATACAAAACTTGTATTTCATCAAAACTCTTGGTCTTCAGATCAGAATGCTTCTTGCCTCCAACATGCTTCAAAATTGTTCATCATTTGGTTCCTTAAAACTTGATTTCTTGATGGAGGTTTTTTTTCTGATAGCTTTAGAATCTTTGTTGAGCAAGATAATCTTCTTTGGGAAGCAAATGGAGTCATGAAGGAAATTTGATTCTATGCCTCAATAGTATAACAATCTCTCTCTCTTCCTCTTGAAGCTTTTCAGCAAGTATCTTGTCAGCATTAAGTCTTGCCTGAATGAAATCATATTCATTAGAGAGTGCAACCTTTGTAGCTTCTTCCTCATCCAACCTTTTCTTTTCCTCTTCAGCTTCCCACTCCTCTTGAACCTTTCTGGCCACCTCTTCATCATTAGCAAGTTGTTTAAATTTCTTTTCAGCTTCAGTAATATCTTTTGATTCAGTATCAGATTTATCTTCCTCTTCAATCCTCTTTTTGCCTTTATCTTTTGGATTGATCTTGGGAAGAGGTCTCAAAGTCAATATTGTTCTTATTGAAGTTGGCCTTGGTCTCTCAGGTTCATCTACTTTCCTAATCTTTCTCCTTTTTCCTTTTCCTTCTATTTATTAAACTCATTGTAATGAGATAAATCTTGTGCAATGGTCTCATCATCACCAAATATTGTTGGAGTAGGTGTTGAAGTAGTTGTTGGAGCTGTTTGAGTAGCATTTTTCCCTTCATTTTGATCAGCAGTACCTTCATCTTGTCTATCGGTACTAACTTTTGTACTGTCGGTACCTCCATCTTGCTTATCAGTACCTTTATTTCTCTTGTTGGTACCTTCATTTGGCTTGACAGTACTTATACAGGAGCTTTGTACTACTTTTCTTTTTCTGCATTTTCTTATCTTCTTTAACACCACATAGTTTTTCACTCCCCTTCGTCTGAGCCATCCTTAGACATCATGTAGTCCATTGATCAATCCACAATATCATCAAGATCATCAAAAGCTGGATCTTTATGCACAGATGGTTCACCCTTGAAAGATTTGACAGATTTCCTCCCCTGTTTGGATACATACCCCTTTTGTACCCCCTTTTTCTTCAGAGAAGTCTTTCTTGCCAATCTTGTCTTCAGTGTTTCATGGTATGAAAAAGAAATTTCCATTGGGGTTGAAATGACGGCTTGTTAAAGTTTATGTATTCAGGTCTCCCCTCATTACCCCATTGCTTATAATATATCAAATATAGCTGATTTATTCATAAGAAATCTATCCCTTCAGCATCATCAAAAAGATTGATACTTTTATTGATGCCTCTGAGATAGTCACAGGCTTGCAAGCAACTGTGGCATCTATATAACTAATGTTGTTGACTGTTCTAGACTTAGCAGTCATCCAAAACTGTTCAACAAACAAAGTTGAGACTATGGGACTTACAGTGCTGTGCTATATTAAATTGAACTATGTGTGGAAAAAGGTCATTTTCTGAGATAACTCTGTATTCCCACTACGTCTTTTCAAATAGGCCACCAGATTATGCTTTAAAACAGAATTCTAACCAGCCGTCTGTGTATTTGATTTTGGTAATCATCATCGGTGTTGAGAATTTGGGTTTGTCAATTGAAATCGATTAAGAGAGCGAGATGGATCCAATTGGGTTATTTGAGATGGTATTCTTTAGTAGTAGCATCCCCAATGACGAAGAAACCGCCAAAATTACACTCTAAACCCCTACCGGTATTTTCTCTAACGGCTTTATAGCGGTACAAACTTTGCATGTCGGTACTAACTTTAAGCCTCGTCGGTAATTTCTTTTGTTATACAAAATCGAAAAATTGGACACAAAATCTCTTCGTACCTATCCTATCTCCCTTAAATGACTCTCTAGAACCCAAATAACTGAATGAAAGACATCACCATTGGCAAAATCTGTCTGCTCACATAACATTCTATATAAAGTGTACACCAAATCATCTTGTCTCTCCTCAATTGTAGCTATAGATTCAATAATCCAATGCTAACCACCAATTGTAATCTTGTGACAGCACAAATCCTTTCGTGAGAAGGTCTGCAACATTAGAATCTGTGTGAATCTTGATAACCTCTATCAGTCTCTTCTCATAACAATCTCTTATAAAATGGAAACGAATTTCAATATGCTTGGTCCTTGAATGAGCAACAGGATTCTTGATAACACTTATAGTGCTTGATTATCAAATATGGATCTTTGGTGTTACATGAGAATTAAAAACATAATCCCATCACTTGATTCTGTATCTAAGTATTGCCCACTACAAATTAGCTGCTGCAACATATTCTTGCCTCAGTAAAATTTGCCACAATAGTTTGCTTCTTGCATTGCTAAGATATCACTCTTTTACAAGAAATGGACACCACCTGTTGTTGATTTTCTATAAGGCTGGCTCCTCCCATTATCTCTATTTGAGTAAGCTTCAAGTTCAATAAGGTGAATCCCAGGTACCATAAACCTAATTAGGGTTGATTTTGAGGTACCTAATAATCCTTTTTACAAACTCTTTTTTTATATGCATTTAAGTGTGAGGCCTTTTGGATTGACTTGAACTAAGCCAACAGGCACAATCAGCAAACATGGATGTCTGGCCTTGATGCATTCAATTACTTTTAGAGATGCCACATATCATAGACCTGTAGACATGTACATATTACATTCTAAACTCTACATCTATCACCTATCGTCATCCTTGACTAGTGGTTTTATTTGGACTCAATAGGAGTAGTTGATGTTCATGATGGGACAAAAAATCAATCTTCTTTAAGATCGTCAGCTACATACTTATCATGACTAATAAAGATTCCATCAGGTTGTTGCTTCACTTGTAGTCCCAAAAAGAAAGTAAGTTCACCCATGGAGCTTATTTGGAATCTTTTGTGCATACAGTCTTCAAACTCTGTACACATAGACTTCTTTGTAGAACCAAAAATAATGTCATCCACATACACTTAGACTAACATAATGTCACTATTTTTCTTCTTGATAAATAATGTTTTGTCTATGGTACCTCTTCTGAAACCATTTTCCATCAGAAAAGAAGAAAGTGTCTCATACCAAGCTCTAGGAGCTTGATGTAGACCATAAAGAGCTTTGATCACCCTTATAAACTTTGTTTGGTGAGCGGTTTAACTTAATCCTGGAGCTCCGCTTCTTCAATAAGTGCAATAGAGAAATGCACTTTTAAATAATCCTTTTGGTAGACAATTCAACTCACATGTATGATTGCAAAGGCTAAAAAATAACATTTATTGCCTAAACTTCTGGTCAATAGGTGTAATATACTACATCATATTTCATATTCACTTCCTCCTGTCTAAACCCTTGTGCTACAAGCCGTGCTTTGTTTTTCACAACAATACTTCTCTCATCCCTCTTATTCCTGAAGACCCACTTTGTGCCAATTACCTTTTTCCCATATGGCAAATCAACAAGTACCCAAACTTCTGGAGTTTGAACTGAAGCATTCCTACGTGCATTGCTTCAACCAATGCTTTCATCTTGTATGTCTTGTGATATTGTCTTGGGGTTCTTCTTGAGAGAGTAAAACATGCCAAACACAAACAGTTCTGATGATCCTTGTGATTTGTTCTGTTCTGTTTGTGAATGTAACTGACCAAGGCTTGTTGTGCTGAAGAAGCCTTTTGAATCTTCCCTCTTGTTTGAACTGCTGATGTAGGATCTCCTAGAATTTGTCCTTTTGGATGATCCTTATGAATTTTGAGTGTGGGAATAGGACTGACATCAATGGTGTTATCCATATTATTGAAATCAGCCTCTGCACCCACTTCATCATCATCATAAGCTCCATTAATTATTCCATCATTTGGAAGAAGTTTCAGAAGTTTCTTCCAAGTCAGGCATTATTTAGATCCAATAGGTAAATCAGTTAGCGGAGGTAGAGCATCAATAGGTATTTTTCCTCTAAGAATAGACAAATGATGATTCACCAGCATTTGCACCTGTGGAAGTACTAGCAGCACTAACATATGGTGTGTTAGCAGTACTAACAGATGACCTATCAGTACTAATAGATGGCCTATCAGTACTAACAGATTGACCTATCAGTACTAACAAATGGCCTATCAGTACTAACATATGGCCTATCAGTACTAACATATTGCCTATCAGTACTAAGTTTGTTAGTACTTGTAGCCTGAGCTGCCTTCTTTTGAGATGCAATTCTCCTCTTTTCTTCTTTAAAGGCTTGTCTTGAAACATCATCCATAGCTTTAGCAGTCAATTCTTAAGTAACCATCTTCTCAAGTTCATCATGCAAGACTTGTTCATCTTCTGGCATCTGATGTTGTCCTTCCTTATCAATAACATCTTCTGAATCTTGTATATCATTGTCTTTAGGAGAACTTTTAGAAGGTTTTTCATGTGCAGCTGGAGCAACATCTTCTATTGGAATCCTTGTCCTATGAGGTTGTAGTGGAAGCAGGTATGTATTCCTGGGTAGGTCCTTTATCTTTTCTTGATAAACCTGCAACATAAGAATCGTATGTACCTGCATCCACATTAACCTGGATTTTCTACACTAACAGGAATATAATTCATTGAATTGGTGAGAAAATCAAGATCAAACATCTAATTAGGACCAGTTCCTGTCACATTTGGTTGATCTTCAAGAAAATTGATGTGCAAATTCTCTTCTACCCTTTTGGTCCTTTTGTTGTATACTCTAAAGGCTTTACTAGAGGTAGAGTATCCAAGCAAATAACCTTCATCAGATTTTCCATCAAATTTGCCCAAGGAATCTAAGGTGTTCAAAATAGTCAAGGGGCACCCAAAAGGTCTCATAAAACTAATACTAGGTGATTTACCTATTAATAGTTCATAAGGTGTCTTATTTTGAGGTTTGGTCACTAATACCCTATTTAGTACATAGCAAGCAGTATTAACTGCCTCTGCCCAAAATGGAATAGGTAAAAGTGAATCTGCTAACATAGTTCTAGCTGCCTCAATTAGGGTCCTGTTTTTCCTTTCTGCAACACCATTCTGCTGTGGAGTTCTAGCTACACTAAACTCCCTTTTGATTCCTTTCTTAGCACAGAATTCATTCATAGCATGATTCTTAAACTCTGTCCCATTATCACATCTAATGATTTTAACATTATGACTCAATTGGTTTTCTAAGCCTATGATAAGATTACAAAGGATTTTAGATGTTTCATCCTTGGTAGCTAAGAAAAATACCCAACTAAATCTGCTGAAATCATCAGTCACAACCAAGCAGTACCTTTTCTTGTTAATACTTTCTACAGAGACAGGTCCAAATAAGTCCATATGAAGTAATTCTAGGGGCTTTCTGATGATTCTTTCTAACTTGGCTTACACAGGAGGACTTGTGTTGCTACCCTTCTTGCAGGCAACACAAGTGTGGTCATTCACAAAAACTTTTGAAGGTAAACCTCTAACTAGGTGACCTTTAACAAGTTTATTTATATTTTTGAAATTCTTATTACCTAATTCTCCTGTGCCTTAATTTAGACTCGTTGCTGTTGATTTGCATATTAAACAAGTTTCCTCCAGAAGCGAAACATTTGTTCTTTAAATACAAAGTTGTATCACACATCACCTTTTAGGAGCTCTAAGTACCTACTTTGACTTTCATCAAGAATAGCTTAAAGCTAGGAGATAACGATAAGGCCATTCAGACTCGTAAAAATGGACATATTTTTTATGTCACACATTTGTGAGACAGAGAAAAGGTTAAACTTAAGTTCATCTACAAAATAAACATCATCAAAAGTTAAATTTAGCGTATTGATTTTACCTTTTAACCATATTTTTACCTCCTTTGGGATCACTTCCAAAAGCCACAAAGCTCCATTGAAATTTTTAATAGTCTGAAAGATAATGCTTTGTTGCCAGCATATGGCTAAAGCAACCCACAATCCACCACTGCATGATCGTGTAACAAGATCTTGGATTTCCTGCACAAAAGTAAGAGATATTAGGATCTCTTAGGGATCCAAGCATTACAGCTGGAAATCCCTTTTGGGTCAACATACTCAACCTTCTTGAGCATGAATGTATACCACTGTTCTATCGGAACACATGATCTAAGTAATTTAACTTAGGCCTCCAAAAATAAAACCCATCTTGATTTTTTTAACGGTCGGTATCCAGGATACCCTTTCCAGTATTAACTATGCTCTTGTCCCTGCAGTAGTCATATTTTGAACCCCAAATTTTAACATTCTTGTTTTAAGTCTTTCTTACTTAGGTCTAAAAGCTGGTTTTGTGTAGTAAGACCTCTTGATAGGTGAACATGAGCCTCTTGGTCTTACATTGTCCATTCTTGGGTAAATAGGTCTGGTAGCATAAATAGGCCTAGCAGTACTAACACTTGGCCTATGCAAACCTGTTCTTGTTAGTACTCCTGATGAGACAAAAGTCCTACTTAAATGTGGGTATTTTGAAAAGTTTTGATGATTAACCCTTTTAGTATTATCCCATACTGGTTTGCCCTCCCTTTGACCAGTATTAACCACATTTTTCAGCTTAGGCTCTTGACTCTTTTTGTCATGAAAATTACAATCTTTGATCAGATGCTCAGTACTTTTACAAACAAAACAAGCTTTTACTTTCCTAAAACTAATTCCTTGTTTCTGAGAATTTTGACCACTTTTATCATCTCTAGTCTTAACTGTTTGAGTCTCAGGTCTAACTGTTTGCACTTCATTTACTTCTTCCTCATCATCTGAGTTCCAATCCTCAATGATAACTCTATCTTTGTCAATCTTAGGATTAGACACAACTGACTCACTGGCTGACTTAGGCTTTTCAGTATTTGCATCATTTGTTTGAATATTAAGCTCAGTTGTTTGTGACTCAATGATTTTATTCCTAATGGCATATTCATCTAACCCTGCAAATGATATGTTAGCTCTTGGGGTTAAGAAGGTTCCCTGTTATGAGGAGGGGGAACAAGTTTATAACCCATTCTTTAAAAATCTATAATTTTTCTCCCTTTTTTTTTTTTTTTATGGTGTGTTCTCTTCATCACCTTGATCTTACAATCAAAAATACTTAACTTTCCTCAACTATTAGTTTATGATTGCTACTTAATTCATTTAATTGTGTGCCATATCCTAAACCAGTTTTATCTCTAGCACTCATTTGACTGTTAAGTATTTCATCAAGATTCTTGGTCGATTCTTCCCATTTTGCAATCTTATCTTTTAAACTCATCTCTTTCACTTAACATCCTATCTTATTCGCATATTTAAGTTCGTTAATTTTTATTTCTCTAAATTAAGCTCATTAGTTTTGAAATTCATATTTCTCACACCAAGCCATTCTTTCTTTTCATTCCAAGAATCCTATATTCTATTGACTCTATGGCTATCTCTAAACCACTGATTTCTAGTTTTGCTTTGTTATGTTTTTCTCTTTCCAGTATCATTTGTTCTTTTAAAGTGTTTTAATAGATTCACAGAAATTGTTTTAGATACATTTTTGTACCTCCTTGTCGAAGAACTTGATGAGCTTGAAGAGGAGATTGCCATCAAAGATAGTTGACTGGTTTAGTTCAAAATCACAATGCTCCCAGTCCATAGCCTCCTAGACCATCTTGAGCCATCAGTGCCTGTGATGTAGAATTTATTCGTTGAGTGCATTGCTCCCTGCCATTGTCACCATAAGATCTTCTCCCTTGATTCCTTCCAGATCTGCATTCTCTAGCAAAATGCCCTTTTCTGTGACAGTTGTAGCACTCAATCTTTGTCTTATCAAGAGAAACAAGTCGTTTTTCTTTGAAGTCCAAATTCCTTCCTGTCCTCTGAATGAACTTCTTTACTCTGACAGTCAACATAGCCACCTGCCATCGAAGATCCAATTCCTCCAAGCACTTCTCCAATCCATTGCTGAAATTCCTCATTCTGCAAGTTGAGAAATGGTTGTTTGGTTGTGCAAGAAAGATAAGCTACTTCCATGAGCACATGTGAGTAGATGGAACTTGATTAATTCCACCAGCAGTACTAACCCCAAAATCCTCCACTGGCAGTACTAACTTCATTAAGTACTTGCTGTATTTCAGAGGGAGATAAGCCAAATTCTGAGAAGTAGTGTTGGGAACTGATACCTTTTCAAACTCTTCTTATAACCCAAAGATTATTGTAAAGGTCATCAATTCACATCTCTTCAATGTCTGGCTTATTTCTAATTGGATTAGTGCAATTTGTTTCCATGAAGGAGGAAGAACTTCTTAAGAACTTCTGATTAATATCTTCCTTTGATATTGGAGCACCATGAACCTCTAATTGACTTATCAGTTTTTGGAACCTATCATAAGCCTTGCCCAAATTTTCATTTGATGTAGTAGAAAATTTTTCAAACTGATGTTTTAGAACATTTTTCTGCATCTTCTTGGATTCTACATTACCACCAAACCTTGATTTGATTGCCTCCTAGAGTGTTTAAAATTCATACAACATTGTAAAACTTGAGGAGGTATTCATCAGGTATTGCTAAAAGCAAGATGCACTTAACTCTTTCATGATTCCTTTCTAGCAGCCCAGTTGTTGGCAGTCTTAGGAGCAGGAGGAGCGATGTTTCTCCAGTTGGTGGCGGCTCTTTTTCCGATCTCCATTGACAATAACATCCCATAGGTTATGGTCTGTATGACAGATATATTGTCGCATTCTCATGCTTCAAATATCATACTCTCCCTTCCTGATGATAGGGATCTTCATTGCAGTAGGTGGAGGAATGTCTTGTTCTGCCATCTTACAGTTGAGTTCTTCTTATTCAGAGTTTCCACACAAGCTCTGATACCACTTGTTGGATCGTTTTACTGAATAGATCTTAACCTTCAGCTTGCAAAGAGTTTGCTCCTTTAGATAATTCTAAAGCTAAACAATAATAAAAACCACTGAGTTAAACAGCTATTTGATTATGCGGAATCTAATCAATAATGCTAAGAAGAACAATATTGAATATCACAAAAAGAACTTTTATATTAAACCTTGAATCTGCCTAGGTTACAGATTAAAAACTATGATTACTATTTGATCTTATGTTATGTGTAGAACTAATATACTAACTATGCTATGGGTTCTTTTATGGACTATGGAACCCTATGGGCTATTACAAAAATGCATACAAAGCATCAGGCATATCCCCTTTCCTAAGACTATCTCATGCATATCTCACTAAACAGGGATACTCATTTTTGCTAACGTCTACTAACTAAACTGATCCGGTACATAACATTTTTATTACTGTCGTACTAATTACAACTAGTGGTACTAAGTAATATAACTAGCGGTACTAAGTCAAGAATGCATAATTCCCAACGTATTCACTGGAGTAGGATTTAGGTAGAAATCAACAGGCAGAACTTTCACTATAGTTGGTAATTCGTGCCTTTTAACTAGGTTCACCTCAACTAACGTAGTGCCTCCTAAGTAAACCACTTCCCACTCAGATGAAATACAAAAAATAGAGATTAAAGTCTATAGCAGGAAACCTAAAAATGTTAAAAACATAGGTTCGAGTAACAAAGCTAAGATTGTAGAATCTAAAAATGCTAACCACTCAGAACCCAATCAAACTTGGGGATCCAATGCAATAGATATTCTATCGTCTTCTTCTCTTGTCATAACAGGTTGTCCAGATTATACTCTGGTATCTGGACTCTCGATGTTCAAAACACATGACAGGGAATCGCTCTCAGCTCATGAACTTTGTCAGTAAATTTCTGGGTACTGTTAGATTCGGGAACGACCAGATTGCAAGGATTATGGGGTATGGTGACTATCAACTAGGAAATGTTGTTATCTCAAGAGTATACTACGTTGAAGGGCTTGGACATAATTTATTTTCGGTTGGATAATTTTGTGATGCGGATCTTGAAGTTTCATTTCAGAGAAACACTTACTTCATTCGCAATTTAGAAGGTGTTGATCTACTTTCAGGGTCTCGTGGCACAAATTTGTACACAATTTCTCCTGATGACATGCTTAGATATTCTCTGATCTGCCTTCTATCCAAAGCGTCAAAGACTAAGAGCTGGTTATGGCACCATCGATTATCACATCTCAACTTTAGTACTTTAAACAAGCTAGCTAAAGACGGTCTTGCACAAGGAATTCCTAGACTTAAATTTTAGAAAGATCATTTGTGTTCAACATGTGCATTAGGAAACTATATCTTTTGCATATGGATTTGTGTGGCCCAATGCGTGTGGCTAGTATTAACGGGAAAAAGGTATATCTTAGTGATAGTCGACGATTACTCAAGATTTACCGAGGTCAGATTTTTGAAGACAAAAGATGAAGCTCCTGAAGCCATCATCAAATGTATTAAAAACATTCAAGTTTGTTTGAAAGTGACTATCTGGAATGTTCGAACAGATAATGGAACCTAATTTGTCAATCAGACACTTTGTGAATGGTATGAAAATGTTAGCATCACGCATCAAACTTCTGTAGCTCGCACTCCTCAGCAGAACGGTGTTGTCGAAAGGCGAAATTAGACTCTTGTAGAAGCTGTTCGAACTATGCTGATATTTTCTAAAGCTCCATTATTTCTCTGGGACGAAGTTATCAATACAACTTGTTACACCCAAAACCGTTCTTTGATACGCCACTGATACAACAAAACTCCATACGAGCTTATGCAAGACTAGAAATCGGACTTATCATTCTTTCATGTCTTTGGTTCAATTTGTTATCCTACCAATGACCATGACGATATGGGTAAATTTGATGCAAAAGCAGACGTTGGGATTTTCGTTGGTTACGCGCCTGTAAAGAAAGCGTTCAGAATCTACAATAGAAGGACTCGGATAATTACTGAAACAATTCATGTGACATTCGATGAGCTAACAACAATGGCTTCTGAACAATTCAGTTCAGGACCCGGGCTTCACGGTATGACTCCTGCTACATCCAGTACATGACTCGGTTCAAATCCTGTTTCTCAACAACCTTGTATTCCACCAATAAGAGACGATTGGGATTGGTTGTTTCAACAATTGTTCGATGAATACTTTAACCCTCCACCAATTGCTGTTTCTCTAGTTCAATAATATGCTGCTCCAAGAGCTGAAGTATTAGCTGATTCTCCTGTGTCAACTTTCATTGACCAGGATGCTCCATCAACAAGTATTTCTTCATCACAAGAATATGAACAGTCTCCAATTATTTCTCAAGGTTTTGAAGAATCACCAAAAATACCAACATTTCATGATGATCCTCTTAATGAATCTCCTAACAAAGACTCGACTTCTCATGGATCATCATCTAATGTGAGACAAATCCACACTCCATTGGAACACATTGGTAGATGGACTAACGATCATCCAATAGCAAACATGATCGGTGATCCTTCTCGTTCTGTCTCCACCAGAAAATAACTACACACTAACGCCATGTGGTGTTACTTTGATGCCTTCCTAACTTCAGTAGAACCAAAGAACTTCAAACAAGCAATGACCGAACCATCATGGATCGATGCAATGCAAGAAGAAATTCATGAATTTGAAAGACTTGAAGTTTGGGAATTGGTGCCATGTCCAGACAACGTGTTCTTAATCAAACTCAAATGGATTGATAAGGTCAAAATAGATGAATCTGGCGGGGTACTAAAGAATAAGGCTTGACTAGTTGCTCAAGGATTCAGACAAGAAGAGGGTATCGTTTAGAGGAATCATTTGCACCGGTTGCTAGAATAGAGGCCATCCGTATCTTCGTTGCTAATACCGCTCATAAGAATATAACGATCTACCAAATGGACGTTAAAACGGCATTCTTAAATGACGAGCTTAAAGAAGAGGTCTAAGTTTCACAACCAGAAGGATTTGTTGACCAGGACAACCCATCGCATGTGTACAAGCTCAAAAAGGCTCTTTACAGTCTCAAACAAGCACCACATGCATGGTACAATATGTTGTCAAGCTTTCTTATCTCTCAACAATTCTCCACGGGTGCAGTTGATCCTATACTCTTTACACCGCGTACTGAAAATGACATATTACTGGTACAAATTTATGTTGACGATATAATATTTGCATCAACTAATACTGCTATGTGTGATGAGTTTGCTAATCAGATGACCTCTAAGTTCAAGATGTCAATGATGGGGCAAATGTCATTCTTTTTAGGATTACAAATTTCACAAAGTCCCAGAGGCATCTTCATAAACCAATCTAAATATGCTTCTGAAATCGTTAAAAAATATGGCTTAAATACTACTGATTTTGTTGACACACCTATGATTATAAACAAGAAACTTGATGAAGATCTATAGGGGAAACTAGTTGATGCTACACTTTACCGTGGCATGATTGGATCCTTAATTTATCTTACAGCCAGTAGACCTGTCCTTAATTATGCTGTCTGCTTATGTGCCCGGTATCAGGCTAAGCCTACTGAAAAGCACTTACAAGCAGTGAAACGGATCTTTCGATACCTTAATGGAACCATTAACATGGGTCTATGGTACTCGAAGGATACCGATATGTCTCTCACAGCTTATGCAGATACCGATCACGCAGGGTGTCAGGACACTAGACGTAGTACGTCAGGAAGTGCTCGGTTCATAGGTGACAGACTTGTTAGCTGGTCGTCCAAGAAGCAAAAGAGCACTGCCATATCAAGTACATAGGCAGAATATATTGCCTTATCTGGGTGTTGCTGACAAATTATTTGGATGCGTTCACAACTAACAGATTATGGCTTTCAATTCAATAAGATCCCTCTGTACTACGACAACAAGAGTGCGATTGCTTTATGCTGCAACAATATTCAACACTCTAGAGCAAAGCACATCGATATTCGCTACCATTTCATAAAGGAGCAAGTGGAGAATGGAATCGTGGAGCTATGCTTTATCCGGACTGCAATACCAATTGCTGACATTCTTTACTAAACCATTGCCTCGAGGGGAGATTTACTGCTTGACGATAAGCTAGGTATATGAGCATTTCCCAACGAACAGAAACGTTGAAACGTCTGACTGGGGGAGAACAGACGAGTGTATGTGGTAACTTTATCTGTATATATATGTATATATGAAACAAAAAAAAAAATCCACAAAGTTGTCCTTTATAAATTTTATAAAAACAAAGAAAAAAAATAATAAATCAGAAAAAATATAAAATATGGATCTCTGACATGTCTTCTGAAAATCGATAACATTTACGGTCTTAGAAATGTCATTTAAAAATGATACGAGGCTGTAAATGAAGTTCGAGCAAAAGTTTCAAATGTTTTTCAAAACATGCCAAAATGGCTTGCTATTATTTCAGATAGCAACCCGATCATCATCTTAAAGGCAAGTATGTCGTCAAAAAGACAACTTGACCTCACAACGGGAAATTTATTTTTCTCGGGAATGAATTACCTCATATTCATTCAAAGTCTTGTGATTATTTTGCATCACAACCCGTGCTCTTTATAATCCATAAGTGTACGTGTCAGTGCGCTTATGTGGCAAAATAAGAGAACTCTTATTTTCTTGGGTGTTGCTTTTTCAAAATATACAATAATCATCTTTCAGATTCACAGCTCATCATTTTTCTAAAACAATTTTGATCCATCAAATAACGACTACAGCTCTTTCAATAGAAAACGGGTCATTATTTGAGGGGGATAAACTATCAAAATCATCTTCGTCATAATGAATAAGGTGTCAATCAGAAAAGGTTTTAATGGTGTCGGGTGAATAATCAAAGGGGAGTTGATAAATGTCAACTCAATCAGGCTTTATTTGCTATATGTTTAATCTTGTTGGGGGTGTTAATGCAATATGTGAATTTTTTTTCTTGTTGACTTAACCTTAGGGGCTAGTTTTACAATTTGGGAAACATAGTTTGCCTTAGGAAAAGTTTAAAAGAAAATTAGAATCACCTTTAAACCTTAGGGGGCATTTATGCCAAATCCTAAAAGATTCAAACATACACACCCCCTTGCCCGCTCCTCTTTCACACACGAACACAAACACAAAAACCAAAACCATCAAAACCTCCATTAAAAATCAAGAACTTTAAGTAATTGCTCAAACTTCATTTCAACCTTAAGGTACACGTGCTCTAGTGCTATAACAGCTATAAAAATTGTCCAATCATCGGTCTATATGCGAAAAACCCTAAAATCAACCTAACTTGAATCACCACTGAAAAGTTGATGAAATGTCAAATTGATTAAGGGGTTTTGGACCTATAGAGTTATAGAGTGTGTGGTTATAACAGTTTTTAATAAGGTTTACTACATCATGAGTTTTGAACAATTCTTGTACTCGAAAATTTTGAAAATGGGTTAAAACGTGAAAAAGTTAATGGGTTTGGGTTTAAGAAGTCTTTATATTGAATGATTGAGTACTTTTGAGTGTCTAATAACTGGCTTGTTTAAAAAATCTTGGAAGTTGGGAGTTTTCATACTATTGTGACTCAAACTTGACTTATCTCAAAATTTTGATGGTTAATTCGTGTTATAATGATATTAGTATGATATATTGATGCTAAATGTTCATATCTAAATGGTTATTGTGGCTTAAAAGAGTGTGAAATGTTTATGTAAAAATTGCTCAGGCGATCTATACTCTAGAAAAATTTCAGCAGGCGATCTATACATAGACATATATACAGGTGATCAATACATTTAGACAAATACTCAGGCGATTAATACATAAGACATTTGTATAGGCGATCAATACATAAGTGGGTACACAGGCGATCTATACTAGTCACATAGGCGATCTATACATGATTTTTTTCTATTCGAATTAATCAAGTAATATTGGTAATGCAACCTCATAACCTAATCTAAGTGTAATTTAACCCTATCTTGTCATTTAGTGATTAAGTTAGGTGTAATTTTCCTTAGAAATCCTAAGTGTTTGCCTTGATTCCACTAGCTTGCCTATAGTATATGTGTTATATGCCTTGTGTGTATCCTAGTTGCATGTGTATCAGTTCGTTGCATTGTGTGCCTTTGTATCAATTTGTTGCCTTGTATTTGTTTGCCTGTTACCTGTAGTAAACCCTATTTTTGCATCAATAATCTTGAATCATGAGCTAGATTGTCTATCATTGTCATATATACTTGCTTGTGTATAAACTATATGTGACAACTCTTAGCAGAATCATGACTTCCATCACTGCTCAACAAACCAAGCTTGACCTTGAACTTGTTCCCAAAGAGAATCGACTTGACATTGGAAAATGCAATGGAAGAATCCCTCAAGGATTGAAACCAAAAGAGGAAACATTGTTCTGGATGCACTAGCTCTTACTCCTTGCTATCCTGCATTTCTCATCACATCAGATGTCCCTGAAGTGTATATGCTTCAATTCTGGAATGGCATATACAAGCATGATGACTTCTACAGATTCAAGATTGACAAAAAGAAATGATTCAAGCTTACTTTGGAAGTCTTCAGAGATATCTTTTAGATTTGGCCAAGGGTACCTGGTCGTGACTTCGACGATCTTCCTTCTAAAGAAGACACCATATCTTTCTTAAGAGATATCGGTCATTATGGGGTTATCAATTCTCTCAATGATGTTGTTGGCGATCAGATGCATCAACCATGGAGAACTTTTGCTGCTCTTATCAACAGAAACCTATCTGGAAAGACTACTGGTCTTGACAAACTTTGTATTTCCTAAGCACAAATACTTTAGGGCATGTACCATCAGAATAATGTTGACTACATGGAACTACTTTGGGAAGACTTCACCTATCAGATTGATAACAAAGTCTACAAGAAGCAAGAAAAGATGTACTACCCTTGTTTCACCAAAGTCATCATTCACCACTTCCTGATTCAAGAAAAGTCACTCTCCTGGAGAAACAAAATTGGAATGCACACTTCCAAGGATGACTACTTGATTAACACATTAAGATTTGTTTCATGAAGAGAAGCATCCCAGGAATATGGAGATGTTCTACCTGAATGTTTGACAAGTCCAGCGATGAAGGAAAGCAAAGCTTACAAGACTTATCTTAGCTATGCTACAGGTGCAGTGCCTCCCAAGGTCGCAAGGAAATTCAAGAAAGCGTCTCCAACTAAGAAAGATAGTGTTCCTGTCCAAGCAGATGAAGAACCTGTCCAGAAAGGCAAAAGAGTTAAGAGAGCTGCTAAGAAACCTTCAAATACACCAGCAACAAGTATCGTCATCAGAGAACCTACTATGGAAACTAAGTCTAAAAGAAAGAACAAAGAAAAGGTAGATGTAGCTCATGGTAAAGGAATAGAGTTACTATCTGATGTAGCTCTGACGGAGGAGGTTCAGATGAAAGAAGTTCTTAAGAAGTGCTTAAGAGACTTTCACAAGACACATCCTAATGGTTCTTGTACCATTGCTGAAGATCCACCAAGAGTTGCAAAGATTACACCCACCGTCAAAAGTAAAGGAACTGGTGAGAAATCAGGGGTTCCCGATGTGAACAATGATGACTCTTCTAAGAGTGAATCTGAGTCTTGGGGTAATGATAAAGACGACAACAACAACGAACAAGAATCAAGTGATGAAAGTAGTAAGCAAGAGACTGAAAGTGAAGAGCAAGAATCGGATTCGAGGCAAGATGAAGAATCTGACAATGATGATCAAGAAGTGGACGAGTTTGATCAAGAAAATGAATTTGAAGATGATGAGGTGGAAAGTGATGAAGAACAAGGAATGGATGATACTATCGACCAATTTGATGATGATGCAGATGCAAGATTAGAAGAACCCATTGAGACTGCTACAGGAATTGTTCAAGGTACTGATATGGAAGTGAATGAAGCTCGACAAGGGAATGAAAATTTAGAGACTACTTAAGAACAAGTTGTTGAAGATACTCACGTGACGATTACTACTGTTACAAAGAAGACTGAAGTTCCTGTTACTAGTTCTTCTCGCTCATCTGACTTGGCAACTAAATTTCTTAATTTTTTAGACATTCCTCATACTGATGCAGAAATCGTGTCGCCACTTGACATTCATGTCCACCATGAAGTTCCGAGACCTCAAGCTCCCATTCTTCTTTCAATACCAGTTTTTGTTATCCCTGAATCATCACCGGTTTTCTCAAACATTCCTCAATCATCACACACCTTCACTCCTACACCAATACTAGCTACACCCACTCCTCCACCAACAATTCAAACAAAAAATCCTCTATCTAATCTTCTGGACTTTGCATCTGTCTTTTGATTCAACATCAGAATCTCAGCATTGGAAAAAGAAGTTGCTGAACTTAAGAAAGATCCTCTACACACTCAAGTGACATCGTTAGTCGATGAACATCTAGACACAAGGTTGGGAGAAACAAGAGAAGAATTCATGAACTTACTTTCAGAGTCCTTCACGGAAAGAATTAAAGAACAGGTAAAAGATCAACTGCCTCAGATTCTGCCCTAGGAAGTGTCTAAGTTCGCTCCACCTGTGATCAAAAAGTTGTTTCATGAAACTCGTGATGAATTTACTCTAGCAAAGGTGTCTTCTTAACCAAAATCCACTTATAAGGCTGCTTCTACACTTACTGAATTTGAGCTAAAGAAGATTCTTCTCGACAAAATAGAGATACGTAAATCATATCTGACGGCTCCCTAGCACCGAGAATGCTATGATGGTTTGAAAAAATCTTACGCTCTCGACCAAGATTTCTTTTATTCTTATGATGTGTATACATTAAAGCGTGACTGAAAAGACAAGGATAAAGATGAAGACCCTTCCGCTGGATCAGACCGAGGGTTAAAAAAGAGAAAGATAAGCAAAGATGCAGATCTAACCACTGAACCGAAAAAGAAAGATTCAACGTCTGGCACTTCCATAGGCACCAAGTCTCAACCGAGATCTTCTAGAAAGTCTGTTCAATCAGAGGAACTAGTGTTCGAGGTTGCAAATTCTGACATGCCACATGATCAAGAAGGGAACCTGGGTGATCATGAAGATGAACCAAGGCAAGAGAATTCCTCTAGAAGTGATTTGTTCAAGAAACCACCACCAACTCAAGAACCCACTGACCCAGACTGGAATGTTGGCAAGACGAATAAGGAAGGTCCAACTTAAACGTAGTTGATGAATCTAGCAGCTTCTAATCATTTAGATAAATCATTAAAGGACTTTGATGAATTGATGAGCACTCTAATAAACTTCTCTTCATTTGTCTTTAATGGCCTAAAAATTAAGAATTTAACTCAAGAAATTCTGCTAGGACCAGCAATCAGACTACTTAAAGGCACGCGCTCCAATTATGCTGAATTAGAATACGACTTTGAAGAATGTTACAAGGCTCTCTCAGAAAAGCTTGATTAGGAAAATATTGAAGGTGGTGACTATCTATTTGATCTTTCCAAACCCCTTCCTTTGATCACACGTGGAAAACGTCAAAGAGTACCATATGAATTCTTCATCAACAATGATCTCAAGTATCTTCAAGGAGGAATTTTAACTATGACGTACACGACGTCTACTACCAAGACAAAGGCAGCTCAGTATGATCTACCTGGCATTGAAGACATGGTTCCAAACATATGGAATCCTGTTAAGGTTGCTTATGATAAATATGCATTATGAGGCATATCACATTAGAGAGAACAACGTAAGTCCTTCTATGCCTTTGCAAGATGTATGCAGTCAAAGGGAGATGTGTATTCGACAAAGCATATTCTGGCAGTCACTTATGTCTCAGTAATGAGGAAATATGGATACGGGTACTTGGAAGAGATTGTAGTGAGAAGAGCTGACAATGTACTTTGCAGATTCAAGGAAGGTGACTTTCCACGACTTCGGATCAACGATATCGAGGATATGTTAATCCTTGTGGTTCAGAATTGGCTGTCTAATCTTTTATGGGATGATGTTGCTGACTTTGCAATTGCACTAAGAATGTATACCAGAAGTTTGGTTATTCAAAGGCGAGTCGAAGATCTTTAACTTGGAGTTGAAAGTTACCAAAAACAGACCAACGTCACCAAGCCTGATACTACAAGACCTGATCTCAGAAAAAGGTACCCGTAACTCCATACAAAGACCCTCAAGGATTCATTTATGTCGACGACAACGGGAGGAACATGTTGATGCACTCAGACGAACTGTACAAGTTCAGTTATGGCGCGTTAACCAGACTTCTTTCTTCGCTCGAAGACATTACCAAGAATATCGACAAGACGTACTTGCCGAAGAGAAGATGGAGCACATTGAAAAAGAAAAGAGCTCATTTCATGATCAAGGACATCAATAAGTTGCTAAAATAAAGGAGGAGGATGAGGAGTTTGGAGAAGTTTGTCGGTGGTAGACTCTACTGAACTGACCTCAGACTGCTACAAAGAACAATATGACTTTGTCTCATATTGTGTTCATATCTCAAAGGTCATTTTGTATATCATAAACTTGTGAATTTGTAAATAAGTAGTGTAGACTTATGGTAACAATAAGGTGTGCTCGAGTATAAAATTTTTCAAGAATTTCCTAGTAAATTCAAAAAATTTCAAATTATTATACTCAGCACAATCTTATATTCCCTCAAAACTTGAGGGGGAGCATTAACATGTTCCTTATAGTAATTATGTAACATTTTGTCCCCGAAAGTTTAATCAATTGATATTCAAAATATCAAGGGATTAACATTTTGAATAAGGGGAGAAAATGTGATTAAACTGAACTGAATCTTAATTGTATTGTCATGTGTGATCATAAAATAGACTCAATGCACTCCAACACTTAACATGTACTACGATTATAGTGCATATGTTAAGGGGGAGCTTTTAGTGATGATGAAAACTCTTAAAGTGCAATCTTTTGATATTTACATCAAACACTTTGATTGAACTTTTCAATGATTTTGGTTTCGATTGTGATAAAATACCCAAAAGACCGACCATGTATTTAAATTTTTAGAGTTATAAGGTGGTTAGGCATAGGTTTCAAGATCTCAGGATCCAAACCAGAAACTGGAGGGATATACCAGGGGATAAATCCACCTTAGTTTAGTGTAGTAGTCCTTAGGTTTGATATAAGAGGAGAAAAAATGTGAGAATCGGGAATAAATGCCCGAATGTGATAGAGCTAACACTGGAACAAACCAACAGTGTTAGTTATGAAGTCTAGGTAAGCATTGAAAGGGTTGAAGAATGAAAAAGAAATGTAAGGATAAAGGGTGAAAATAAAGAAGCCCTCCATATACTTAGGCAGAACCCGAGTCAATACATAATCGGTCGGAAACACTAAGGTGTTGTCTGACATTGAAGACAGTCATGAACCCAGTGACGCTATGCACAACCCACGCTAGCCACTCAATGTCTCTCAATAGACTCTTGTTCATTTCTCACGGTGTTTACAAGCATTTCTAATCTTCTTTCTCACTCCGGAGTTGGGTGTTATTGGAAGGTAGCAACTGCTCCAGCCCTCCGATCACTAAAAAAACTCAAAGTGCTATATTAAGTCTGAGCAAAGAGCAGCATCAATAATTCTCATCTAGGACACTTGTCAAATCCAAGCTTGCTTATGTCAACATAATGTGAATAACAAGTTAACATATTAAGAGTCCTATGCATTATCCTTGTGATTTTGCCAGAACATCCGAGTGATTTCAATCACAATGAAGATGGAAATCCTGCTTGAGCCAACATTAAACAAGCTCATGGTAGGTGACTTGTGCGATTCTTTATGAATCAAACTTGTGACAACTGGAAAGAAACAATGGTGCGATTCTTTAAGAATCAAACTTGTTTCAGGTTATGAATTGATGATTGATGAGGAATTTTGTAATTAATTAAAACACTCTCGATGTATCACAAAAGCCACTTTTACGAGTGACACGTCGATTGATTTTCAAATCAATTTTTCTTATTTAATCAGTGAGACCTCGTCTTGCTGGTTCACTCATACCGTGTTGTCTGCTTTGAGACGTTCAGGTAATGAGAACGAGTAGTGTAACTGCAAAACCCTGTCAAGGAAATTCTCCGGAATTCTACCTGATCACAGGTAGTATTTATACTGATCAACGACGAACCGTGGTTATTGCAACCATATTTAACAAAGTGACAAAGACACTCTGTCCATATCTGTTGATTATCACTAACCTAAACCTGCAGGCACTCCTGACGATTGGTGCAACTGATTCCTGATGAGTCACGATTCATAGCCATATGCTCCTACCAGACCGAAAAATATAAAGACATCATGAAAGCTCAAGTACATGTTTCAAGACTTTTGCTACTGTGATACCATATGTCCCCCTTGAAGCGAAAAAGTGTTAAAGTTAAAGAAATTCAAGAAAGATGCATTAGTAAAGCTTTTTAAGATTATCAAATCAAGAAAGGTATGAGCATGTCGGTCCAGAAGTCACAAGTTCACGAGATGGCAAAGTTTACAAGATGGAGAAATGAGATTAAGCTTGGTTGATGATTTCAAGAAGCTTAAAGATCACATTCATGACAAGACAAAAGAACGTGCTCAAATCCAAAGTCTATAATCACTACAACAAATCACAAGTTAATGATTGAAAGAAAAAACTACAAGCTCAAGACCGAAGTGAAAGCATAGTATGCTAAGTTTAAATTTTTGTAAATTGGAGTGACCTCTCTTAGGGGGAGATTGTTAGAAATACGAAAAAGTATCGGTCACTTCTAATATAATTAGCCATAGCTCGTAGTAAGTTGTAAGATTAAGTTAGTAAGCTAACCGGGCCAAAGTTACAATGTAAGCCCATACCATAAGCCCATGGCCGGTTAGCTAGGCATATATAAACCCTTTCCATTTCTTAGAGAGGGTGTTGGTTGTTCATTTGTTACATTTCTCATTAAGTTAAAATTACCTTTTTTCTTTCTCTCTCTAAGTGTTCATCCAACCACCTCTTTCTCTCTCTAAAACTCTAAGTAATCATTCCATACTTGTGATGAGATTATTCTACATTCTTGAAATTTGTCTTTGTCAAGTTGCTTTTGTAATTTATCCGTGTTGAGGAATATCATCCTTGTGAAAGTCTCGTCATCTTGACCAAAGAGTGACAGAAATGCCCGTTTGAAACCATGTTCGATACGAGTGCCTTTAAGTCTTCTTTAGAAAGAACTTGAAGGTGTGAATAAAGAGATCTAAAATATGCCATGCATCTCTTTTTTTCTTTTGACATCTTGTAATTTATTGCATGCATATTTTTTGTTTCAAATTTAAAGCTGCTTTCCTTTACTGATTTGCTGCATGGTGTCTCTAAACTACTGTTTCCTTTCCCAGAGCTGTTGTTTTGCATGATGAATGAGTCAATGTTCAATACTTTAATGTTATTGATATGAACTTCTTATGTCTACAATAGCTTCTCTTTTACTCTTTTCTTAATCACTTTTTCATTAAGTATTGTTTCAAACACATACTTCTCAATGAAGTCCATGTCAACGATCATCGTATCTTTGAAAGGTTGAGCTTCCAATCCAGTATATTTCTTAAGGCGCTCTCTTAATTTTGAACTGAAGATCTTTTTAAGCATTGTTCTGAGTGTTGTCAAAACAGTCTTGTAGTTAATCTCATGAATTATTTCTTTGGTAACATGCTTTTCTAGTAAATCCATGTCCTAGGAGAATATTCTTTTGAATGTACAAGCTACTTTACCAAATTCTTTTAAAACTTCTGAGAGAAGCTTGAAATTTTCTTGAAGTGCTTTAAGACCACTCATGGAGCTTACTATCAAGAGTCTTGCCTTCTGTTGAAGTCGTTACATCTCTTGATTTTCTTAATTCGAACACAAAGAAAAGAATTTTTCATTTCCATTAAAATCGATTTGTGTTGTGAAATGAATTACGGATCTTAAGTAGATAAGTTTGTGCTATTGTATGTTGTTGTTTGAAATCTTTGGAAAAGGTACTAACTTTGTGAGTTATTTGTCATTGAGGGATGAAAGTTGTAAACTTTAATGTTTATTTGAGTGTTTTGGAAGTAAAGGACTAACGGTGAAAGAGCTTTTGTCGTTGAGGGTTGAAACTTGGAAGGATATAACACTCATTATGTTTTATTAGACAAAGGATGAACGAGAAATAACGTTATCAACTTTGAGGACCAAAGTAACAACCTTTTTGTAATGTAATAAACCAAGGATGAATGTGCAAAGATGTTTGAAGATTAGAGATATAAATTAAAACAATGATAACTATTGTTAATTGTAAAAAAATGTCCTTGTGGAGAATCGAACCCGGGACTGACAGACCACAACTCAAGGGACAATCAACAAACAAACTAAGCTTACAATAATTTGGTGTTATACAAGTCCTTTGCTGGAATCTAAGACCTCATTCACTGAACTTTGAATTTTCATCATTTGCTGGTTGACAGAATGTGTCATTCGCTGCTGGGTACTTATCACTCGCTCATAAAACTTTTCCAGATTCGATCAGTTGAAAAAACTCTCATTCGCTGGATAGTTGTTTCCTCATTCGCTGGATATTTTAAATTATGAGTCAGTCATTTCCTTTTTAACTAAAACGATGTTTAATTTTTTCTTTCTTTTCAAAATCAAAACGTTTTCTTTGATATCAAAAATAAGTTTCGCTCAAATCGAAAAATACCACAATTAGGTTCGCTAGTTTTGTGGATAATGTGGTTCACACATTTTTGGTATTCTTGTGCATAAAGCTAGGATCACTAGTTTGTATAACCAAAGAGGTTTGCACAAGATGTTACAATCCAACCGAACAACACTAAAAATCACTTAAAACACATAAAGTTTCAAACTTTTTGATCTAATTTTTTTTAACAAATGAGTAAACAATAAAGTATCATACTTTTTGAAAAATAAAGATTAAAAAGATGATTTGTGAATGTTTTTCCTAAGAAAAATGGGTGAACCAAACACCCCTTGTAAATGGGATGAACCAATATATTTTTAAACCACAAAAACACAAATTAAATCCACCCCGTAGCTCTGATACCAATTGTTATCCCAAAAGTTATATTATTTTACAAGTAGAAAGATAAGAAAGAAAGAAAGAATTGTAAAGAGCAAAAGAGTTTAGAGAGAAGGAGGAGAGAAAGGAATAAGGTTGTATTAGATTATGAAAGAAAGAAATACAAATCACCATCCCCTTCTACACATGAGGAGAAGGGTATATATAGGCCTTTAAGGATAAGGAACCTAGGTTAAGAGAAGAGGATGAGGCGGGCTCGGCTTTGTTGGACCTTGACCCACAACATATAAAATATTAGCTTAAACCTTGATCCCGAGTCTGTTGCTTTGCCTATTACATTAATACAATGTTACACAAGACATAAAGACTAGACCTAAACTAGAATGACAGTGACTTTCTTGTTCGCCTTGATATTTTAAGCCTAACAGACGGTTTCCTTATCGATAAGGAAACCGTCGCACCATGGAAGAGCAGAGATGGTTTCTCTTTCCTACAAATAGAAATCTTATTTCATACACTAAAAATCACTTCTTTCTTTTATTTTCTCTGCACTTTTTCAGTAACTATAATCCAATTTTATTTGATCATTACACTTGTTTAATCTCATTTAAAGTGGTCGAATCATCCCTTCACTTTGAGAGCAAGTTAAGAACACAAATAATCGTAAAGATACAAGTTGTTGTAGTCTAGTCTTAGTTGTCGTTACATTTGTTACATCCGTTATGTAGATCCAATTTACAACCACCAATCATACAAGTTAGTAAGACTCAATTAGTATTTTAGTCTTGAAAATACGATAGTGAGTGGGTTAGTATTTTAGTCCTGAAAATACGTTACTGAGTGGGTGTGATAATTGACATTTTTTCAGGTTAATATTTAACCATTCACTTGAAATAGTTTACTTTGAACGTATGCGTACTTGATTTAACCTATAACCGAGAAGTTTTCTCACGTACTATAGTGTTTTACATTTCATAATAAGCATGTTTTACATTTCCAGGTTAGTCTACTCATAACTAGTATGTTATCATAATAATAAGGATGTTTTACATTTTGTTAATACAAATAATGCTTAAAAACGTTATTAATATTCTTTGAATCCTCTACGTTTTAAAGATGACAAAATGTAAAAACATTCAGTATAAAAATAAAATGTTTACATGTTATTAATCGTAAACTTCCATTTCGACACAAATCACTTAAGGTATGGATAAACAAATCATTAAATTTAATTAATGATCAAGAAATAATTTTTCTTCTTAATCCATCATATTTTTACAAAACTATATTTTTACATAATTACACAAAATAGTTTTGTTAAATAAAAATAATGTTTTATTTAAAAACATACATTTGAAGTTCAAAATTTCCCTCTAAAACTGAATATAACTCACCAGGATAAACCTTCCCCACAAAAGGAAAAAAAATCAGAGCGTTAGTCTAGGGCGGCCCCCAGATATATCTGGGACCGCTGGGACCGCCACCAGCTGACCATTGGGAATTCCTAGCTATAAATACTGCGCTATTCTCAGCAGAAAATAAACCTCTTTGCATGATTTTGTCAGTCCTCTTTCTCTCTCTAAACCTTCTTTCTCTCACTAAATATCTTGTTCACTAACATAGTTTAATCTTGTTTCAAGTGATCAAATCTCGTCTTCCATCTTCTTTCTTCTTCTATCAAGTACAAGAGAAGAACACTCGTATTCGCCAAGAAACGAAGTTTTATTGATTAGTGATTTCTCATCTCTTCTTCTAAGATTCAAAACTCCATTTTGATTATCTTGTGTGATTGTGTAAATCGGATTGTGTGTAAATCCGATAGTGTAGATCTTGTGATTGGGTAGTACTTGTGTAAATGGTAGATTGGTTCTAGCTAATATTAGGACCCGACATTTATCTTAGTGTCACAAAATAACATAAACGACGTGTAAACGGTTTTCTTTGCCTGAAGGGAGCGTGTTGACATAGTGAAATCTCAAGTCGGATACTCGGAGAGTAGAGTAGAGCGAAGAAGAGCTTCGTAGCCGAACCACTATAAATTTTGGTGTCTTGGTTTGATCATTCTTTCCTTTATCTCTTTATATTGTTTGTGTAGTTATTATAGTTATATAGTTATCTTGATTGGTTTATATTGTTGATTGATTGAACATATACTCGAATCTAACAATTTTAGAAGTAAAACTTTAAAACGCAATTAACCTGTAAACTATTCAACCCCCTCTTCTAGTTTCCACAATTGGTATCAAAAGCCGAGGTCACTCAAGATTTTTAAAATATACTGTATTTTAAAGCTTAGATCGATCTATGGATTCCGACAAATATCTAGAAGGGCAATTCATGCAAAGACCACCACTCTTTGAAAGTGATAGTTTTATTTATTGGAAAAATAGATTCGAAACATATGTTAAATCATAAGATCTTGATCTTTGGCATGCTATTCCTAACGGTGATTTCCAATCTATTGAACAAAATCAGAAAACCAAACTAGAT
Source organism: Tanacetum coccineum (assembly GCA_026074375.1). Classification (NCBI taxonomy): domain Eukaryota; kingdom Viridiplantae; phylum Streptophyta; class Magnoliopsida; order Asterales; family Asteraceae; genus Tanacetum; species Tanacetum coccineum. The sequence continues at coordinate 30,572 of BQNB010071563.1, forward strand.
GAGGTTAGCCCTTTTGAAAAACAAGTGATGACCTTAAAAAAAGGCTTGCGAAAAATAACGAAGTCAAAATAGTTATTTACAATGCTTGGCCAAGAAAAGAATATGAAAGAATTTTCATGTGTAACATGGCAAAATAAATTTAGAAAACTTTGTTAATCACCCATCAAGGTAATAGCCAAGTCAAAGATAACAAGATTGACCTTTTGGTACAACAATATGAATAATTCATCATTTTTGAAGACGAATCTATAGATAGTGCTTTTGCTAGGTTTAATACTATTATTACTAGTCTAAAAGCTCTTGATGAAGGTTATTCTAGCAAGAATTATGTTAGGAAGTTTCTTAGGGTTCTGCATCCCAAATGAAGAGCAAAGGTCACGGAGATTGAAGAGTCGAAAGACTTAACATCACCGTCACTTAATGAACTCATCAGAAACCTCAAAGTTTACGAGATGATCATCAAGAAAGATTCTGAAATAGTCAAAGCTAAGGGAGAAAGAATTTCTCTTGCTTTAAAGGATAAGAAAGAATCTAGTAATGAGGAGTGTTCGACTTCCAGAAGTAAAGATGAAGAATACGCCATGGCGGTTAGAGACATTAAGAAGTTCTTCAAGAGAAGATTTAGATTCACGAGACAACCACGGAATGACAAAAAGACATTCCAAAGAAGCCGAGATGACAAGAACGACAAAAGTGATAGAAAATATTTTAGATGCGGTGATCCAAATCATCTTATTTGAGAATGTCCAAAACCATCAAAAGACAAGAACCAAAGAGCATTCGTAGGAGGTTATTGGAGTGATAGCGGTGAAGAAGATGACGAGAAGGCTAAAGATGATACGTGTCTCGTAGCTCAAGCATCAAATGAGGTATGTTCCAATTCCTCTTACTTAGTGATGAAAATTCATCAATTGACGATTTTACTTTAGATAATGAATATGCTAAACTTTGCAAGATGAGTTTAAAAATAATCACTAAGAATAAACAACTAAAAGTTACTAGAAATAGTTTAGATAATGAACATAGTAAACTAAAATTAAAATTATCTACATTAGAGAAAAACAAGAGAGTTGATCTCGAATGTACAAATTGTCAATCACTTAAAACTGAGAATGAAAAACTTAAAGAAAAAGCTCTTAAACCAACTAAATTGTAAAAGAGCACACATTGATTGAATGAAATGTTAAGCAATCACAAACCCTCTGGTGATAAATTAGGTTTAGGGGTTAACTCATGTGAAGCATCAACTAGTAAGTCTAAGGAAATAAAATTTATGAAATATCAGAAAGAAACGTCCTCTGGTGGCGGTCCCCCAAATATCTTGGGCGGCCCCCATAAAGTCTAGACGGCCCCTAAAGCAATAAAGGGGCCGCCTGTCTGTTCACCAGATTCTAAAAAATCTATTTCTTTTCAAAAATCCATTTTGGGTCTTAGATCAAAACACATAATAATAAACAATGTTAAAATTCCTGTTGCTAGTGATAATGAGGTTAAATAATTTTATAAACCAACGTTAAAACCCAGAGTTGGATTTTATAAACCAAATTTTAGGACAAAAACTCCACCAACTAGAAGTGTCAATAATCATTATCCTCATTCTAAGACACTGCAACCAAAAAGGAATTTTGGTCGACAAAACCAACCTAATGGTTTTCTCGTAACTTGGAACAACTTCTAGCCTAAAAGTTACATGCCATGGAAAATGTGTCTTCCATTTTCACATCCCAATCAATTGTATCAAACGCAAGAGATGTTTAGCACTAACAACTTTGGATCCATGAGATATTGAGGACCAAATGTTTGAGTTATTGTCTTATATAGATAGATATGCCTTGGAGTCGACTTAGAACCCGACGAGTGGATAAAGGATAGGCATGCTCTAAACACATGACGGGTAACCGAAAGCTCTTCTCAACCTACAAAGCATACAACAGAGATAATGTCATTATTGGTAGTAATCTTCGCGGTAACATCATTGGCAAAGGTACGATTTTGAATGACTCTCTCAAAATAGATAATGTAGAACATGCAGATAACTTAAGATTTAACTTGCTAAGTGTAGGATAAATATGTGATAATAAGTGTAGAGTAACTTTTTACTGAACATGATAGTGAAATCACTAAGGACTGTAAGGTTATAGGTAGAGGTATTAGGA
>BQNB010071564.1:0-27695 GCA_026074375.1 Tanacetum coccineum
TAGAATTAGGATTAGAACTAATATAGGATTAGCATAGGTTTGACTTAGATTAGAATTAACTTAGATTATTAAACCAAAATATGAATAAATTGAGAGATTTAACCTTGCTTCAAGTGTTCGACACCCTACTTACCATGAAACTACCACCGACCGCGTACACAGCCCGTTAAAGTGTTGTTTTTGGTTGAGTCGGCAAAATATAAATTTAAAACATAAACTATCATAAATAAACACCACACAATGACACATCAAGTTTTTGGCACCGTTGCCGGGGAGTGAAAATTAATCTTAATTTTTATTTTATGTTTTGGTTTTAGATTAGATCTAATCCTTAGGAGTAGTGTTAATTAGATTAGTGTATATTCTTGTATATTCTGTATATTTTGTATATTTGTTAATTTAATTGTTTTCTTGTATATTTGTGTGTTTAATTTAATTGTTTTGCTAATACACTGTTCTGGTCGATAACTCGATACGAGGTATCCACTTCCATTGGATATGACGTATCTAACTTTCTGTCCAATACAGCGTATTCTCTCAACTGATTAATATGGCGTATCCACTTCCATTGGATACGTCGTGTTGGTCATCTGTAATAAGATCTTATCATAAGTTTTCGTATTTAATTTTCGTGCTAAATTTTTTCTATCTCTCTTCAGAGCAAATCCTGCTAATATTTTTACCTTTGTTACAGGAAGATCTTATCAGAGCTAGTCGATTGAAGAAGTGATGGCAGACGAGGGAAAGAAGTCAAGTATGGAAACATTTATGCCTAATGACAAAGCAGGTTACTATTATAGGATTACAAGTATTATGGTTAAAAATGCTTATGAGCTGAAAGGAAAATTCTTGGATGATCTGCACAACAATGCTTTTAGTGGAACAAACGGGAAAGACGTAGTTGAACATATTGAATACTACCTTAAGATTATTGAACCAATCAAATTACCCAATGTAGATCATGATAAACTAAGAGTTGTTGTTTTCCTAATCTTATTGGTTGGTGGTGCACGAAGATGGTTTGATGGAATCAAAGAATCAATCACTTATTGGGTCGATTTAACTGCAAATTTTTTTAGAAAATCCTACCCGCCTTCTCGAATCAAGGGAATTAATGCTCCCGTAATAAAATGGGACCCAGCCAATCTAAAATTCAAAGGCTGGTTGGCTACAAAGTTCGTAAACTATAAAACGATGGATATATTCACCAAAGGAGCTTTGTGGGATTTTTGGAAAATGGGTAGTGATGAAATTGATGTATCGAATGATGAATATTCTGATCTTGAAGAATACTGGAGTGACAAGGAGGAAAAAACCAATGAAAATTTTAAGATTGAAACTAATGTTTTTGACTACGAGACACCTCTCTGCTTGGCATTTGTGAAGTCCCAGATAAACATATCTTCTTATCTTGTTAAAGCTTAGTTAACTTGGATAAATCCAAACTAATTGTAGAATACTAGTAATCTTTGATATTATGCAAGAACTAGAGAGAGAAGTAGGTTGGAAAGTTTCTAGAGAGAGAAAGTCACATGGAATGGATGATAATCTTATTTTGTGTGTGAATATGAGAAATGAAACAATCAACCACCCTTTCCAAGGCATAAATAGGGTATATATATGAAACAAACAAGGCCGACCATGGGGTTTACTAAGGCTTCCATGGGCCTTGGGCCAGACTAGCTTACAAGACTAATCATATAATAAACTACGGGCTAAGACTATTACAACTTGGAAGTGACTGATACTTTTATTGTTTCCAACAATCTCCCCTTAAGGGAGGTCACTCCATTTTACAAAATTTAAACCTAGCATACTATGCTATATCTCTTAACAGATTTACTACCACGATTATATGAAGGGGAATATGAAAAAAGAAACTCATGAAGAAGGACACTTATGTGGTATCAAAACTCGCGAGGTGTCGGTTTGCGAAATAAAAAGATACAAGATGATCAAATACTCGTTCAAAGATGAAGAAGAATATGTTGCTGTAAAAGAAGACGAATACGATGATCTTACAATCACAAGTGAAGAGGCGTGCCGAGCTTACCATGAAATCTTTCGGATGATGGACGAAGGATGGATGGTTACGCGCACCGAGTGAGAAAGCAGAATGAAAAGTCTAACTTAAACACTTCGCTGTAAACAAAAGTGCTTCCCGGGAGACAACCCGGAATGTTATTTATTTTTATCGAGCCTGTCTTCCTAGATATCAATACGGTATATCCACTCCATACCATACATCGTATTGAATGTCTGGACGTTATCAGTCTTTACTTTTTATGCACTTTAAAAACATTATTGTCAGTTCTGAGGCAATAACAGCTCTTCATCACATATACGGCGTACTTTCACACAAAACGACTCCGTATTTAGTTTGTTTAATTTAGTTTAAATTAACCGTAGGTACCAATATAGGAATACACATTTTTTTCTAATGTTTTATACATGACCTCGTGAAAGAAATATCGACGAATATGGTGAAGGAATTTTACAAATCTGGGAGACCCTTGAAGTGTTGGATCTTGAAACTTCAAGACGGCTGTCAACAAAAACATGCTAATAAACATCAACAAAGGGAAATCTACCGAGCAAATATCAGGGAATGTTTCTCATTCTACAATTCTTTTAACTTCCATATTTAATGTTTTATCTATACAACGAGGACGTTGTATAATTCAAGTGGGGGGATGGAATTAGAATGTATACTTGTCTTATTTTTCACACTAAAATGATTAAATTATGCTAAACTTTAAAAAAAATTCAAGTATACTTTTGTGAAATTACATGTTACATAACCCGCACACAATAACCCTTTTTAGATTAACTGTAAGAGATTTACCTTATCCTTTTCCAAATGATTTTACCCAAATTCCACAAAATATGATGTGCCGAGTGATGTTGTAGACATTAGAACTTGGCTTGTTATATCTATATCGAGACGGCAGTAATAATACATATAGATATAGATGGATTAACATGTTCGATAAATTTGAAAATCTTATGATTACATACTACAAATACGCATTTACAGGTTGCTTTTATTAACTAACTACACTTGGTTAGTTAACCCCACAATAGACTCTTTGTTTACTCTCACTTTATAGAGTAAGATACCCCAGAACTGTTAGCCTCATTCTTAGTGAAGCCTGGCGTCTTACACGTTGAATTGGGACTATCTTGGACACTTTTGCCCGTGCACGCAAGGGTCATTTTGTAAAATAAGAATAGTTTGCTTTTTATTTTAGTATAAATACCCCTCATGGCTCTCCATGAGGGGGGGGGGGGGGGTGGATTTTCATTTTTCTCATTTATTTTTTTTTTCTTGTCAATCTAATATTTCTCTTATTTGTTTCATCAACACCCTCTCTCAACTTTTCTCTCACTAAAAACATAATGTCTCATCGAATTGTTTCTTATGATCAACCAAGAACCACCCCTGAAAAGGTGTTTTTGATTTCTTGCCCAATTGGTATCAAGAGCTAACCAACCGTGGGTGATTTTGTTATTTGTGTTTGGTTCGTCATAGGGGATATTCTAGCTTATTCTTAAGCTTATTTTCGTGGGCTTTTTCTGAAACAATGGCACGAATTAGTTTTTTTGTTTTGTTGCAAGAAACTGTGTTATAACAGTTTTCTTTCTACTTTTTTATACTTTTTCATGAGTTTTTTTGTCTTGGCCCTTTCCTGTTTTTCTAAAACTCACATAAAGTCACTTCTGGTTATTTCATTTTCTGGGTAAATGGGTCTTTTTGGTCTCTATGCTTATTTACAAGCTTATTCAAGCTTCTTTTCTAGTTTCTCAGCCTACCTTTTCAGCTTATTATTTCTTGGTTTTTAAAGAAGCTTATTTTTTGAAGCCAACGAGATGAAGAGACACAGATCCAAAATTATTGGATCTGTGTTTTTGTTGTTTTGCTAAAAGACAAAAGGATGGTTTTGTTGGTTAGCAGGAACCGAACAACCAAGTCTTGTTGGAACCGAACAACTAAAAAAACTTATCACCGAACAACTCTAAACCTTTGGCAACCGAACAACTCTAAACCTTTGGCAACCGAACAACTTGAATCCTTGTGGTACCGAACAACTTGATTTCTTTTGTGTACCGAACAACCGATCTCATGTGGAATCGAACAACTAAAAATCTTTTTAGTACTGAACAACTAAAATCAGTTGAGTACCGAACAACTAGATACTTTGAGTACCGAACAACTCAACCGATCTATTGTCCAAGCTGTGTGGAAACCGAGTCAACTCGGTATTTATCGAGTTGACCCGGGTCAACTCAACCGAGTCAAAGGTCAAAAGAAATGGATAAGAAAAAACAGACATACTCGAAAAACCCAACGAAACCTACAACAACATACAACGATCCAACAAATCCAACTAAACCTATGTTCCCATCGTCACAATCATTAACCCACAACTCCATCTCCTCCCACCACATCTGACTCAAAACAAAAACAAATACAACATTGATCTCAGTTTTCTTTTTCGTGGTATTCATAAATACAAAGACCTTATTAGATCCATACCACGATATGAAAAATCAACCCCCATAATCCCGCGATTTTATTTTTTTAAAATTTAAAGGGGGGGGGTAAATACCCTCCTTTAATTTTTGAATCTCAAGTTTGACTTATAACAATCATGTTATAATCAAACTTGCTTTCGTTGGACAACTCAAAACAATTACAACGACCCTACTTGAGACCCTCAAGGGATCTTGAAGCCGAATACGATATAATCAAAGAATTGTTTGATTCTGCTCGGGTTGATGGTTATATAAGAACATCATGAACAATAAAGGATTGAATGGGTTGTGTATGGTTTGAGGAAAAGTGAATGAGCACGGAGGTTGTTTTCTTATAGATGGGAGCAGTGTTTTGATAATGAAAAAGATAATAGAGAGTATTTGCTGACAAGGCGATTTTACTTGAGATTAGGGATTTTGACCAAATTAAAGGAGTACATTATTTAATTAAGACTAAAACCCAAAATTGCGCACTACAATTTGGATGGGTCGAGTTTATCATCCATAAAAGGTATATGGCTGAGTTTTTGGATTTAGGGTCGCTGACATCCAGGTTGGTTGGCCGGTTCCATTATTTAGGAAACACAATCATGGGCCGAAATGTAAACTTTGATGATAGGGTTTGGATTACAATGTTAACTTTAGGAGCCTAAATTCTTAAAGGAAATGATAGATGATGTTGGGTTGCGTTATGATATTGTGGGCCAAAATGCTTATGGTTTATCCATGTTGGGCTCGTGTTATCGGATTAAGCTGGGTATTAAACCAATTTTATGTCGGGAAAAGTATACATGACCGGGGTTTTACTACTTGGACGGGCCGTGCTTATGTTAATTTTTTTTGAGCCCGATATCTGTTAACGATCATGACACATCAAAAATCACGAACAACAACACAACAAACACAATACATTACACTAAAAAAACGACCATATCAAAAATCACCTTCCATATCAAAATGGCTAGTATTGAACTTTAATGACTACGAAGTTCTTGTCCGATGTTACTTATTTAGGATTGAAGTAGTATTTCATGAGGAGTATACTTATTTCGTCTTCGGTTCTTTCTACCTCCTCAACAAAGATGACTTGTTTGCGGCATATACGTATGTTAGAAGACAAGAATAATCTACTAGTTGCTTTTGTGATTCTTTCTCTCTATACCCACAAAGTAGCTATCACTTTAAGGAGTTACGTTGTAGTACTTAGTGTCTCACGTAGTTGAGGAGATTTCAAGTGGTGATGTATTTTTTGTATACTTTTGGGTGAGTATATGGTACAACAGAGATTTGCCTCTGCACTATCTCATCACACGGAAAGTACAAGATTAGTTAAAGTCATGATTTATAGCTATCATTCTCGGGTTCGTTTCTCGGGTTGTCTCATCAGTGGTCATCAGTATTCTAGCCCCACAAATAGATAAAAGGGGATTTAAGTTTAGGGTTGAACAAGAGAGAAATATAAAGAGGGGTACCGATATCTTCTCACAGACAATTGCTTATGCACATCAACGGTTATGAAGCTAAAGTAAGCATTCCAGTTGGATATATAGGCGAAGTACACATAGTGGTAGAGATAGATTCCTCAGTTAGTCTTTATCATAAGAGGGAGAAATTGTGGTACAACCGGTCACTTAGTTGCTTTTTAAGTTACCAGTTTTGATGTTACATTTCGACTTACGATAGCGGATAAATGCTTTCATTCGGGACATATTGACCATTTAAGTGAAAACAATTCTAAATGGGTAACAACCTGACTCTAGTTTGACTTTGATTGTTTACACCATTTTGACTACACAGCGGGATAAATTGCGTACACTCGGGACTTAATTGACTTTGGGTGAATCCCCTCCCCTCACCTCCCCCACCCCCCAGCAATTACATATCTGCACTTTCCTGGAGGGAGAAAAGTCAATTCCAAGTCTTAATTGATTTTGGTGCTACGGTTTTGATTTCGGTAAAGGGATAAAAAGGTACTTTGGGCTGAGGAATTACAAACAGCAAGACCTGGAATGCTCCTAAAATGAGATGATTTGAAAGATAAAATCATCCCTACCCTCAAGAACGAGGGTAATTAATTCTTATCAGTCTTAAGGGGAGTCTGTATTGGAGGGAGTTGAAGAATTCAGCATATTTCATCCTACAAGCTGAAGAAATAAAGCTGGAGTATTCAAGAATCGACAAAAAGATAATCTCAGGAATACTATGACTTCATTCTTATCATTTTTTCCTTTATTTTGCTGTAGGGAAACATTTAACCAATTACACTAAGTGTGACACCCATCTATGGAGAGATTGTTAGCCTCACTTTTTAGTAAAAGCTAGTGCGTCTTATACGTTAATTAGACTATTCTTGACACTTGCGTGTCCGTGCCGGGGGTCATTTTATGTTAAACTAAGAATAATTTGTTATTCTTGTAGTACATAAAAACCCTACATTGCTTCTCCATGAAGGGGGGTGGATGTTCAGTTTTCTCTTTTTTTTTCTCTCAATCTAATATTTCTCTTTTTTGTTCATCTCACTAGAAAACATAATGTCTCATCTATTGTTCTTTGATCAACCAATGACACCCTGACAAAGGGATTTTGATTCCTTGAGTCAAGATCAACCCGTAGAGCCAATCCTAGGAACTAACAAGCCACACTTATTTGTTACGATTACACCTTAACACCTTAGCCCTACCCTGTTAGGTTAAGTTTACTTTATAGTTGCTCGTTGCTTAAAGCGTATAGTTTGTATTTCTCAGAGTCTTGTGTCTCTATTTTGGTACGGTTTGGGAAGAATTTTACACATCGCAAATAGGAAATGTATATTATAGACAAAAAAAACTCATGTATTTTTACTGACCATCGCAATTATTAGTACGTCCAAAGGAATAAAAATTATGAAGGAATTATACCAGAATTATGATGAACGTGAAGAAGTGGCGACAACTAAACACCGAGATTTCATATATAGGTATTAGTAAAAAAAATACAAAAAAATAGAAAAAAATCGCAACAAAGAAAAGAGAAAGAAAGTTGAAGATAATCATTACAGCCACTACCGAAGGAATTACACAAGAACGTATTATTCGTTGATACAAATCGACGATGAGAGGTATTGTATAAAGTGGTATAGCGATATCGTCCACTATTGCCTTGTAGAGTACTGTAAAGTATGAGGAGGAAGTTTGGAAGTAGACCGTTACGGGAACGCAACTTAGGTTTTGTTTTTGATCTATGATCATGAACATTATAAATACATGTGTCTTTATATGGTGACGGTCGGGAAAAATTGTCTAGCAACTTGTATTTTTAGACTTAATCTAATTGAGTTTCGTAGTTTTTTTAACAACAATTTCTATAATTCCCGTTTCCTAATCATTAACCATGGGTTTTTACGCGATTGAGAGATGGATCGAGCGATAGCAAGTCCTATTTTCATCAAGTACGGCCAAGTATGCCATGTCTCACTGCCCTGTTGGATTAAAACTAATGGTGAAAGTTAAAAGATCCATACCCTATATTACCTACTATTCCTACTCTTTAGCTAATCCGAGTGAGGAGTGTGCAGTCATATGTTCTAACCCGACGTTTACAGGTGTGTATTGTATGTGTCTTGTCCACCCTCCTAGAATATTGGTATCAACACAGATTAGTTAGAGTAATCAACCCTAAGCCTTATCATACAAACCCATATTTACCTTTATAAACTTGTTACTCCTTAGCTTTAGCGGTGGAGATGTTATCCTTGCAAAGCTTAGATAGAATAAACCGCATAGACCGAGCAATTAAGCGAATTAGTTTTACATAAACCACATAGTGATTAGCTGAGTGAATTAGAGTTTTTCATCTACTTCGTATTTCGTGAGGTGTTTTGGTTGGTACTTGTAATAGATCAAATAATAGCTTTAACGGAAAATATCCTAGGGATACATTTTTATAAACTTCTAAAGGCTACTTGAGGACAAGTAAGATTCAAGTGGGGGGATATTTGATGACATTAAATAACGTCTATTTTATAGCATCATTTATCCATGCATTAAACACCATTTAGTATAATTATGTGCTAAAGAATGTTACTTAATCGTTAATATTTGAGATTACAGTAATAACGAGTACTTGGTGAATATTAGTTAACGGTCCGCATTCCGGACTTAAACAAAAGATATTTTGAAATTACTATCTGACAACCAATATGCCCGGTATCCATATAAGTGAAGATACGGCGAATCCGTGCCAGTAACTCACCAAAGACACCACATAAAGGAAACAAGCTCAATACGCCCGTATCTAAGAAGCACCAATACCCATATTGCAGATTATACTAAGTGAAGATTCTGAAGATATCAAACATGGTCCCTACTCCAAGAAACTCCAATAACCCATATCCAACCCATTGGATACCCGTACGAAACCGGACACATACCAGACCCTTTAAATAGAAAACTTCAAAAATGAAGTTTTAAGTGGTGCTAAATCATAGTCTCCGATACCATAAAACCATAAAAGCTCGATTTTCAGAGGAGAAAAAGAGCAGAAGAGGTCTTGCAACGCATTCCAATCCATAGAAGAAGAGTGTAATTTCCTTAATACTTTTGCTAAAACAATTACATCTCTGTAATTAAATTATGATGTCTAGAGGCAATACCTTCCAGGTATTAGCCATTATTATAAATATCTGAGATCGTTTGGATAATGTTATATCTCGATTGCTTAATTTAATCATATGTATGCTTTGTTTATGTTTATCAATTCATACTTGTTTACATGCTTTTATATGCGACCTATCATTCAACTGGATCTAGTGATATGGACTAAGTAATCTAGATGCCGGGATAGCTCTCCATATAGTGATTTATACATCTAGAATCATAGGATCACAAATATTGTCCTTCTAAAATTGTGTTCAGGATACGCTTCTAATTAAAATTCTGGCTTAACTAGTTAACGGAAACTACCTTTTAGTTTTATTGAACATGTTGACTAGTAGGTGAATCTAGATAATTCAACAATATAATGCGTTCTGATATCCATAATAGTTTAGACAAGTGGACTACTAAGTAATAAATTACCAAAGCAGTTATAAGTGGTAAAGTGTCTATAAAGCCTAAGGTTTAACAAGAATCCACTATTTCTTTAATCCCCTAAGATAGATATATAATCAGGTAATCAAGGAGCTTAATGCTCGGATGCATACTATGACAGAATTATTGTGTCTAGGTCTTAGATGAAAGTCCCTCCTAAGTCTAAAATGATAATCCCTGCTTCGGGGAGATATCGTAATCATTGCACTGAATAAACACACCAACGTTCTATTCGAATTAAAGATGCTAAAACAGTTATCTATCATAAGGCTCGACCGAATCTTTTTATCTTCTGTTAATTTTGACTTGCGTGGGTAAAAGTGTCTTGAATTGATTGTAGTCACCACCAAACCCGTGCCAGTCTCTCAGGCTAAAACCCCCCTTTTACCTGTTAGAATTAGGAATAGAACTAACATAGATTAGCATAGGTTTGACTTAATTAGAATTAAACATAGATTAATAACCAAGATATAAATAAATTGAGAGATTAAACCTCGCTACATGTGTTTCGACAACCCACTTAACCACGAATCTACCATCAGACTGGGTACACTGCTCTTTAAAGTGTTGTTATTCTGTTAAGTCGGCAAAAAAATAAATTTAAACTTGAATCAATAAAAATAGTACACCACAAAACGACACATGATTGACATCAAATAACGTCTTATTTTATAGCATCATTTACCTATGATAATAACCCAATTTTGTGATCGTTATTTGCAAAGAATTGTATTATCGTTTATATTTAAGAATTGCAGTAATTATGGAGTAATTGAGGAAACATAGCAAAAGGCACGCATTCTGGAGCTTAAATGAAGATATTTTGAAGATTACTATTCTGAAGACCAATACGCCGTATCCATCAAGAAGATACGGCGTATCCGTGCCTGCACTCACCAAAGACCACAAAAGATTAAAGATCAATACGCCGTATCCAGAGGACTCAATACGTCGTATTCAAGATATGGAATCAATATAATATTCTGGAAGATATCAAACGTGGTCCCTACTCTAAGAAATCCCCAATACGCCGTATCCAACCCATTGGATACGCCGTATTGAACCGACTTCCAGACATTATAAATAGAAAACTCAAAAATGAGTTTAAGTGTGCTAAATCATATTCTCGATACCTAAACCACAAAAGTAGATTTTCAGAGGAGAAAAAGAGCAGAAGAGGTCGAGCAACGTATTCAATTCCATAGGAGACATCGTGTAATTCCATATACTTTTGTAATCGTTCAGTTTTTGGTATCATTCGTTAACTCGGTTAGTTTACCTTGGCTAAATTATTACTCTTGTATTTATTATGACGTTTGAAGGCTAATACCTTCGGGTATTAGCCATTATTATGAAGATCTGAATGTTTGGTATTTCTTTATATCGATTTCCTTATTATCATTGTATTCTATGTTTATGTTAATCAATTTATACTTAGTTTACACGCGGTTTGTAATGCGACCTACATCACTGATCTAGCTAATCTGGACCAAGCAGATCTAGAGTCTGAGATAGCTCTCCATATATAATCTTATACACCTAGGAATAGAGAATATAGTTACACAATATTGACCTTCTCAGTCTGTGACTAGGCTACACTTCGGGCTTAACTAGTTAATTGGATATTGCCAATGGTTTATTTGATCGTGTTGACAAGCAGGTGACCTAATATAATTCAACAAATAAACGTTCAGATTCCATTGGAAAGTAAGACAAGTGGACTACTAGTGAAAGAAAGCCATAAAGCGTAGTGGGTAAAAGCCTCTATGAGACTAGGTGATTCAAACAAGATCACCATTTAAATTATAATCCCTAAGATAGATTATAATCACAATTAATATGCTATATGCGGATGCTTTTAATTGTGACAGAATTAATGGACTAAGTTCTTAGGATGAAGTAACTGCACATAAGTCTTAAGAACAATATCCACCTCGAGATAAGAAAACATTGCACCTAAATAAAACAAACCCTCGACTCTACTAATCGGATTAATAATTGGTTAATACAGTATTACTTATATAAGTATCGAAACCGTGCTCTTATTATCTTTGTTAATATCGCTTACTTGGAGTAAACATTTTCTTGAATTGATTATAAGTCACCAACCAAACCGTAGCCAGTCTCTCATGGCATGATAAACCCCCCTTTTCAATATAATAGGATTTAACTTACATAGGTTTTAACATATGAATAGAATAGAATTAACAATAATTAGATTAACTAAAATATTAATAAAATTAGATAGATATTAACCTCGCTCTTAGTGATCGACACCCTACTTACCACGAAACTACTACCGATCGGGTACACTGCCCGTTAAAGTGTTGTTTTTGGTTGAGTCGGCAAAATATAAATTTAAAACTTGAATCATATAAAAAAACAACCCTACACTACAACACATCAAGTTTTTGGCACTGTTGCCGGGGAGTGAAAATTAATCTTGATTTTTATTTTGATATTTTGGTTTTTAAACAAATAGATTAGATCTAACCCTTAGGAATTAGTATAATTTAGATTTATGTATATATCTCTCGTATATTCTGTATATTTTAGTATATATGTCCTTTAATTTATATGCTTGTATATTCTGTGTTTAATTGTTTGCGCATTAAACTTATTTTTCTTGAATACACATATTTTGAGGTCAGACAATTGAATACGGCGTCTCCATTCCCACTGAAAATACGGCGTTCCAGTCTCTTCCCCAATAACAACGTATCATACCAACTAGATTAATATCGGCGAATCCACTTCCATTGGATACGCGATAATCGACTCTGATAAGAGATTCTTTTCCATTCCGAATTTTAAGCCCTAATTTTTATATATATAAACTTTCTCCGCTGGTTCTACTGATAATTTTCTTGATATTTTTCAGTAAGAATGACCAAGGTTATCAAAGGAGAGTTCAAGAAAATTAAGGACATAAAGGTCAAAGATTTTTCGCTCACTTGCAACACATCACTTGAAATTTTCAACATGGAAGTCAGCCGATTAAGCGGGATGGATAATGATTTATTCACATAATAAAGTTCGAAGTTGCTAACATCCCATGTACACTCTGTAATGAATGATGATTTAGATGATGAAACCTGAGAAGCGATAGGTGGTATGATCGTCTGATGTTGCATTTATTGAATGGTTAAGATCAAAAAATTTCAACTACAAGACGATGGATCAATATACTATGAAAGCAATATGGATTATTGACAAAGGAATGATGAATTAGACCTTACTGATGAGGAATCTACCCATGATGAAGATGAAAATTGCTAAAAGTATAGCGAACTTAACACTAATATATTTGGCTATGAGACACCTATCTGTTCAGCATTCAACGAATTTAATTATCTTCTTAAGGTAGATCCGGACATACTTACAAAGGATATTACGGGGTTTAAGACCTATGATGTCTACAAAAATGACTGGATCTACGAATGGAAATTAGGATGATACCTGGGTTTTATGAGAAACCATGGACTGAACACTTATGAGTTTGAACAAGCCAAAACCAAGTCAAACATTACTAAAACTTGCGAGCCTTTCACTATAAAACTGGATGTTCAGAATGGCCAACGTGTAGCTGGAAAGAAGATGGTTACTGTAATGGAGGAAATTTACCTGGAACTTACATTATTGAAAAACGCAACACCAATTAATCAGGAATACGAGTGGTGACAAAAGCTTTAGATGATTGTGAAGTTAAAGAAGAAGCTTTAAGAAATAAAGCTATCATGGATGGAGTTATCAACAATGACGAGTCATGCTGCGAGCTCAAGAGAAAATGGAACATATATACAAACTATGATGATGCTTATGAAATTAATCATGAAGATAATGAGAATAAAGAATTAAGTGAAATTCATGAGCTACCGGTATGTAACATAAGGAAATATATGATGATTAAATATTCGTTCAATGATGATGTAGAGTATGTTGCTGTAAAAGAAGACGAATACGATGATCTTATTATGACGAAAAGAGATGCGTGCCAAGCTTACCAATAAATCTTTCGGATTATGGACGAAGGATGGCATGTGACTAGACAACGTGAGTAAGAGAAGCTGAAGAAAAGTCACACCATAAAGAGCCTTCCTCCTATATAAACAAAAGTGCTTCCCGGGAGACAACCCAGAATGTTATTTAATTTTGTTATCGAGTCTGTCTTCCCAGACTTTAATACGGCGTAACCGCCCCATACCATACGGCGTATTGAATGTCTGGACATTATCAGTCTTTATTTTTCATTCACTTTAAAAACATTATTGTCAGTGTTAACAATAAGATTTCACTAGCAAAATACGATCCGGAGGTCGGGGAGGATAGAAATGAAAGTAAGCCATTTTATTAGAGAAGAAAGGAAGATTGGTAGTGTGTTTTCTAGAGAGAGAAACACACACACTTATGAGACAAATGTTTATCCTCACCCCTCCATGGAAGTATGGAGGGGGTATTTATAGTCCTAGTGACACCTAACTATTGTAACTTGTCATTATTAGTCCCTACGTGTCACACTATAACTAAACTATTGTAATTCTAAATATGTCACCAAATTTTAAGGCTAACAATCTTCCCCCAATATGTGGACATACGGAATTACTTATAATGTTCATATCATGTACAAATACAACAAAAATAAAGTCTTCCAAAGCGCTTCCAAAGCTGAAGATTCCTTTCCGATTCTCCTGTCTTGAAACTTGTACTCCAGCTTGGATCTTCAGTGTCTTTACTTGTACAGGAACCATTGTAGTATGCACGAGTTGGATTAACTTTCCCCCAATTCATGCAGCATGTCTTAAAAAGCTTTCTTCATAGACTCCTTTTTGGCAAAGTTTTTGAATCAGCTTCCCCGCAAACCAACATCCTTATCTTGGATAGATCTTAAAACTTTGTTGTAGCTTGAACAATCTTCTACTTGTCATTGACGTGCACATCAAAATTTTGTAAAAGTCAAACCACACCACTGACCACTACTTCTTGTCATTAGGGCTTGGTGAATATTCATTCGGGGGTGCATGCGAGAAATCAACATCAATTCTTTTCACGTATGCAGTATACTTCATAAACCATGCTAAGTAAAGTAGTATACACTACTTCCCCCTGGAAGTTGACATGGTAACATCAAAGTCAACTAAGTCCCGGATGTACACATTTCCCCCCATGATGGTTGCAAACTCTCGAAAGCATCATTGTTGTGTACGCACATATACTCGAGAAGTTCATGTCTTAAGCACAAATATGGAAATCCAAACAAGATTGCCCCATGTCTTCAGAAACCTGTAGAGGAGATTGAATGCAAGGTATCAAGAAAACATTGGTATATCAAGGTCTTTGTTTATGAATGTTGTTTGAAAACTTTGAGAATTTTTGCTTAGACGGTGAAGTACCTTTGTCTTGGAATGAGATAATAATATCCCGTGAGAATTGCTGATTACATCTCACCCTTTAAACTCTCTGGCTAACTTACCAACCTCGTATTCTGTCGGCTATTGTTGTGACCACTTGGTGAAGTAAACCCGATATACCAAACTTGAAAATGAAGTAGAATCCCCCAAATTTGTTACTTAATCTTGCACTGTTGTTGATTGAAGAACGGTGCAAGATTAAATCTATAAGTACTCTATACTCAACCAGAAAAGTATAAGAAGTACAACACCTCTTGAAATTATCCACATCGACATCTGCGTGTGACACTGAGTACTACAATGTAACTCCTTTAAGTGATAGCTATAACCCGTGAGCACTACAATGTAACTCCTTACATCAGGAAATAACTAGATAATCCAAGTCTTAATCATAAGCTGTATACGTTCAAGCAAGTCATCAATCGATAGATTGGGTTTGAAGAAAAGGGGTAGAAAGTAGAAGGAAGTCTCGATGATGAAATAAGTAGACGCCTTCGTGAAACCCAACTTCAATCACAAATAAGGGATACAAAATCAACTTCGTGATCACTTGTCATCGTAATCCGAATCTTTAGCCGTTTGTCGTTTTAGTGAATCTTATTGGGATCGTTTTAGTGTTATGTATCGTGTTTGTTGTGTTGTTGTTCGTGTTTAATGTTGTTAAACTAGGACAAATGTTGTTTTTGAATGTCGTTAACGAATGAACATCGTCTAGTTCAACTTGTCATGATAGCGTTTTATACCCGGCTTAATCCAAAAATACTAGCCCAAAAATAGATAAACCATAAACATATGCGACCCACTATATCATAACTCAGCCCATCGTTTTAATCCAAGAAAAACCGACCCAATCAATATTATGAGTCCATTACAAACCCAGTCCACTCGTTTTTCAATAACCCCGGCCAGCCCATAAACTATACAAATCGTGGCCCAACATCAATGTGAATTAGGGATATATAACTGCCATAATCCCTAGTTTTTCTCACATACCTAAACCTAATCTAATTTCAACCGCCCCCATCTTTTTCATTCATACGCAGTTATAATGACCAAACCAAACTCACAATATTCTTGTAGATCGAATCCCTTCAATACATAATCATACTCAGAACACATCTCAAACGCATATCCCTTTCATTGTTCTGTTTTTGTAGAACCGAGCACGAACCACAGCCCCTTTTTAATGTATATCCAAGAAGTACACAAGAAACGAAGGCGTCAAGATCCATAAATTGGGTCTCGGGTAGGTTGTTATTGATTATGTTTTCAAACGAAACAAAGATGAGCAAAACATTTTTGTTTATGTTCAATCTTTATATTCGAATATTAAAGAGGGATTACACCTTGACATAGATCTATGATGTGTGCTATTGGATCATTATAGATCTTGAATTGAAATAGATTTGCACCTGAGATCTTTTGTAGTAGTTTTTCTGTTTGATTCGAGTATTGTGGTTGATTGGAGATGAGGTTGTGACGATGGGATAGGATAGATTGAATGGATTTGTTGGTTGATGTTTTTGTTATTGATGTTGGTATGATGGGGTTTGAATCGAGTCAGTCTTGCTTTTCTTTCATTTATGTTCTTTTTTCTTGACCTTAGACTCGGTAATTACATGGTTCAAATGACTCATTGAGTTTACCCGGGTCAACTCGGTAAATACCGAGTTGACTCAGTTTGGGTTGAGGCATAGATAGATCGGTTCCTACTGAGGTGTACAATAGATCGGTTCTCATTGAGTTGGTAGATCGATTCCACAAAACTTGTACAATAGATCGGTTGTATAGATCTGTCAATAGATCGGTTCTCATTGAGTTGGTAGATCGGTTCCACAAAACTTGTACAATAGATCGGTTGTATAGATATGTCAATAGATCGTTTCTCATTGAGTTGGTAGACCGGTTCCAAAGATTTCAATAGATCATTTGAACAAAAAACTTGTAGATCAGTTTCACACCAAGCCAACAAGTACTATTGTCCTTGTCTTTGTCTTCTTCAAGAACCAACAAAAAAACTGTGTAGACAACAAAAATTGTAGATCTGAGATTTGTTTCCAAACCATGACAAAAAATAAGCTTTAAAAAACTGTTTAGACCAGAAAATAAGCTCGAAGAAGCTTTTCACCCAAATAAGCACACCTAAAAAACATATAAATAAGCTGTTTTCACCGTCAAGAAACCAAAACCAAACACACCCTTTAAAAAGGGCCATGAACCCAGAAAAACTCAAAATAAGCATCCAATATGCTGTTTGGTTACCAAAAAAGGTAGTAAAACCATGGGACAAAAAACTAGAAGCACAGAACGAGAGAAAGTTTGAAACTTTTTGTACCGAATAAGCAAAAACCAAACAAGCTATGGCCTTTTGGCTTAATAATAAGCCACGAAATGGCTGAAAAAAGTAGAAATAAGCCGTAATAAGCTGATACAACACGACCAACACAACACACGAATACAAAACACCCCCGGTTAGCTCTGATGCCAATTGTAAGCAATAAAAAACACTAACTAGATTCGACCCGGAGGTCGGGGATGATTAAACAAGAACTTATCCATTTTATTTAGAGAGAGAAAAAAGAAAGATGTGTATGTGTTTTAGAGAGAGAAAGAATACACACACTTTGGTGAAATAATACAAATGAATCCTCACCCCTCCATGGAAGTATGAAGGGGGTATATATAGGCCAAGACAAGAAAAACTATTCTAACTTAACAATTCTAGTCCCTGCATGTCTTGCCTAATGATAACTAGTGTAATTCCGTATAAGTCGACATATTTTAAGGCTAACAGACTTCAAAGGTACCAACGGCGAATAAGGCTACTACTTCTACTTTGAATTCATTTGAAGCTTTAAGCACCTTGTTGGATGAGAAAGAAGGAAGCGGCAATCAACCTCCAAGTACAAATGCTACCCCTATTGTAGCTAGGATTAATGAACTTGAAAGACAAATGCTGGATGGGAAACTTGTGCTTGTAGATAATGAAAGTTTAAGAATTATTTAAGGACATTTTTTAACCAAATAAGTTTCTTTTTTACAAATATACTTTTTTCTTATAAATATAGGGTTCATTATAATCCTTACGCATATTTTAATTTTGGATTTAATTAATATACATTGTGTCTTATGGTTTTTTAATCTTGTTAGGCTTTATTCCACGTCTATTTACGGTTGCGTCAAGTTAGAAACAAGTTTTAGTAAAGATCGGCCAAAATTTTGTTCGGAAAAAAGATGGACCAAAAAGTTAACCAGGGTAAATCACCACTAGGCGTCGTACCTCGTAAAGGAGTAGTAAATCATGGAATTTGTATTTTCGTAACTCTTGAAGTAATTCAATATTTGCCATAGTTTGAAAAGTTTAATGATTTTTGAAACTAAAAAAACCAATGATTCATGCATCATATCAAAGTATCAGCATATTGGTAATGATTATTTTCGAACAAACATGAATATAAATCGGTATCTCTACTTGGCACATTCAGTAATCATAAACACCATTGGATACTTTATTAAGCATGTTGCATGTTTAATAGATTAAAAAATATATGTACGGGATACGTGTGTCTGTTCTGATACTTTATTAAAAAATAAAAATAAACGAATGATTGATTACCTAATAAAAGCCTTTTAAAGGGTCGTGCCTCCCGGTATCATGGTTGTCCTTTTGGAATCTTGAACTCACTCTCCCACTATTTGTTTTCCTCCTTTCCAATTAAAGTAGAAGTCATAACTATATAAAAATAGCAAAGTGAAAAGTGTATAAAATAAAATCTGGTATCAATTATTTGATCCACATGTTTTACGTAAAGTGGTTGTTTGTAGTAAATGGTACAAATAATGTAAAATGATTTTCCGTTAGTCTTATCAGTCACGTGCTATGGGTTTAAATCATGTTCTTACGTTTTTTTAATCATAGTGTTACAAGATTTACTTTTCTAGCTTTTTATATAGACCGTACCTTTTGATGAAGGCACCTGGAAGATCGATTTCCTTTAGCTAAGGAAAATGAATCTACTGCGGTTGAAGGATTAGAGATCAAAAGCAAGTGATTAAAATTGCATATGCTTGGACTGGGGTTGTCCATAATTTAAATTTGAAGTAATGTAAGAGTTAAAACTCTTGTATACGGTAATTAAAAACTCTAAATTGATCTATGTACCTACCAAGATACTACAACTCATATAAAAGCATTCAATGTTGCAAATAACACGTAAAATTTTAAGCCAGTTCCCGTTTAGAAATATTTTGTAAGCTAAATTTTATACCATAAACTAAATAAGTTTATATGATGTTGTACTAGCGTAAGAGTTGATTATACACGTTGAAGACTATATGAACTTGGAACAAAAGATGTAACATTTAAGATTGAAAATAGATTCATAATAACATAATCAAGGAGCATCCTGAAAGTCATGTTTCACTTATACCGAGCCTTTTCTTTATTTATGATCGAGTAAAGAGGGGGCCCGTTGACCAAAGTATATGAAACATAGGCTTTAGCCCACTTAAGATATGAAGAAGTTGGACAGGTTGGGGGAGGCCCAGCACCCACATGTCCCCTTACTCCCTCCGCCCGTGCGTGCTATGGGTTTAAATTATGTTCTTACGTTTTTTTAATCATAGTGTTACAAGATTTACTTTTCTAGCTTTTTATATAGACCGTACCTTTTGATGAAGGCACCTGGAAGATCGATTTCCTTTAGCTAAGGAAAATGAATCTACTGCGGTTGAAGGATTAGAGATCAAAAGCAAGTGATTAAAATTGCATATGCTTGGACTGGGATGGAAGGCAAGTGATGGGTTGTCTGGTCCCTCCAGCTGAAACCTTTTTTTTTAGCTTTAAGGGGGGAAAACAAATTCTATTTCTAGAAACACTTTCAGCTTATCGTTTTTTATTTTTGAAGTATAGCTTTCTAGTTTATATATTCGTAGCTTGGATAAAAAGCAGTTTGTTAAAAGTTGGGGAATATATGAGTCTTACTTCAATTTTAAAACCAGTACAAAATTTGATAATTTAGACACTAGGATTGAAGAGTCTCTAGGTCATAACTTATTGATAACTTAAATTTCATATTACGTTCGAGTTTCAACATATCTATGGCTTGGTTAGCGAACTTACAAACTGCTGTTGACTGATCTCTCCCCAATTATAGGGTTTTTTCGGTCTAAATAAATAGTGTACGTCATTTACAGTTTGGTTATTCATATATTGGTGTAGATAAGCTTCAAAATGTAACCTATATTGTATAGGAAAATACGAAATAAAAATGAGCATGACTTTGGGCCATGATTGGGCATCATCTTCTTTGTTTATTTTGACCATCACGAGTTATGCCAATCAAATGAAATGGGTCTCTCTGCTTAAAGTGAGCCCAATCCATCCTTTAGGTTATATCTTTTTTCTTACCTACACAAGACCACAAGTGCACCAAGCCCAAACCTATCAAGTTTCTAATAGGCTTTTTTTTAGAAACAGCAACTCAGCAAGTACCCCACAAATTGTGTTGCATGGGGTCATTCATATCACGACTTGATCATGGTTTAAATGGTTATGCACACATGTTATAAAGACAAGTCAAAATTGCCATCTATAAAGACCACCACTTTTAACACAACTCATTTCTAGAATCTAACCTTTTTTTTTAGCACTTCCGATACTTTCTTTCCCATTAGAATTTGTCTCTTCTTTTTAAAGTCAATTGTCTTGTCAGTGGTAAAACGTGTTTTGTGTTGTAATCTTATGTTGTACTAGCTCATAAGTATGAAGTTTCAAACTTTTTCGAGGCCACGTCTCTTCAAGTTTGGTCCTGAAACAAAACCAAACTCTTAAATAGTGTCACTATAAGTCATAAACTATTTGTCAGTGAATTGTTCACATATTTCACCTATACATAAATTCTCATATAAATATATCATGACTTTTGTAATTTTGACCATCTTAGCGCAAAACATAAGATCTAGTTTAATTGCAATTACAATGAATAGAACATTAGAATGAAAAACAAATAAATGATGCACTTCGAGCACCACACGTAATTTTGTGTGGTCGCTAACCCTTTCTCCATAATCTAGCATCAAACAATGATCACGTATTCCCATTAATTTTGTGTGAAATCACTACTAACACCTTTTGAGCACTAGGTAGTAGGTATTGTCGATCGATGTGTTGTCACCATAACTTTTTTATTATAACTCAGAACCTATAACTTAATTTAAAAAAACATCATCTCTCATCACTCAACTTATATGACATCTCCGGACCCCACAGTTTCTAAAATAAAATACGAAAAAAATAAAAAAGTATTCAATGACTTGGCTGGTGATTTTGGCACTATGCATGTCTGGTGTCGGTTGACCATAAAACGGCTCCATAACACAATAACGCTACTCTATAGTGTTATTTGGCGTATCTGGTATTGGAGAAACCGTTTGGTTCATGAGGTAGCTGAGAAACGTGCGTTGATCTTAAGTGAAGACTGTTTTTCGAAGATTCAATATGTGTCGTTGCTATGGATATCAAGTAGGTGCCCTAAGAAAAATATTTGTTGGGACAATTGGATTCTCAAGTAGGCTGATTTGATTTTTTTTTTCCTTTTTTTAGAGCACTTTGTGAGCTCTATTTTGGTTTGCTCCTTCTCTCAAGGAGCTTTGTTTCTTGTTTTCGTTTCTTTTGTTTCATTTTAATAAAATGCCGCTTTTCCAAAAAAATAACACTACTCTATAGTACTCGTACCGTGTGCTTTTATAAGAATCGTATCTAAATTCAATGTTTCATTACAAATTGCAATTGCAATAGCATTTATAATAATTTGCGTATTTGCTGCGATATTATATTATTGACACTCAAAGATGAACCAATAAAGAAAGATGTAAGTGCCCAAATTGGCCAATGGCATACTTTACATTAGAAAAATACTGTAATATGATTGTGCATCTCTTTTAATTTGCTTTCTTTGGAAACATGATAGAAGGGAACAAGTAAGCATGGTGCTATAAAAAGCATGCATATCTTCAAAAAGATGAACAAGTTAAAAAGGCATCTTGTGATTTGTCATCCACTTGCAATACTTTGTACATGATAATCTTGACAATTTCTTACTCCTTGTGGGGTTTCAATAAAGTTATATTTATATGAAGTTTCAAACTTTAATAGTAAAATCGTGATTGAAGGAGAGTTGGTTAAAAATGTCCAAATAGTGCATTGGCAACTCATGGAAATGAATAAACGTCTAGAGCACAAAGTCATGATATCATGCCTTTCTGTATAAGTTACAAGACTGTGAGCCTAATACTGTTTAGGACGATTGTTATTATGAAAATAGAAATGATTTCATGTCTTATCTAAATACACGAGGAATTAAGAGTTATCTTCTGGAAGTTTTATTAAGAACAACACTCTAGCGAAAAGCTAGAGGCAAAGCCAAGATAACTTTTTACAAGCAACCGTTGGATTAACCAAATAGGTTTAACGTTTTGGTCCTACGAACAATCCAAGAGTGTGTACTCTAAAATGGCGTTTCTTACGTCGTCTAGGTCTCACAATAACATCTGATTCCAAGCCTCATCCGTCTCTCAAGTCTCGACATTTCAAAGAAAATACGTCTTTAGACACAAAACAGTTTTATGGTGCATGCTTTGCGTATTTCAAATTACTTACCATGTAGGATATTTGACTAACAATCGTCATTTATATCTCAATGAAAAATATTACTTGTATCCAAAGTTTTTCAATAATCTAAAATAGAAATGACTAATTAAGATGTACTAAACGAGGATGTATTAGGCGGGTCGTAATGGGCATCAAGGACGCATCCCCTGCCCATGTGGCACCAAAGAGACGCGTTCCAACCATTACATTCCTCTTGGGACGGATATATTTGTTAAATATGGGGGGCAAGTGCCCCTCATGGCTCGTTGAAAAAGTCAAAAATTTAGTGTAATTTTGACTTTTTTTTCGAAAGTGCCCCCCACTCGAGTTTAAATTGGCCCCCACTCACATATTAAAACCTAAATTCAACACTTTAAAATCTTATAAATCCTTATCTCTAACTAAAAATACTTGATTTATCATTTCGATCTTAGTTTTTTCTTCCACATTTTGTTGTCATTGCCAAAAAAAAAAAAAAATTGTCCCCCACAAGCGATATTTCTGGGTCCGTCACTGCATTCCTCCATTGGAGACGCGTCACATGACAAAAAAAAGAAGTCGGTCTCACATGAGACCGAGTCGAGTGAGCATGTTTGTGTGTGAGAGTGTTTATTTAATTAATTTTTGTAGGTATGGTTTGATGATATCTTCAATCTTCTAATTACATTAAGTCAGTCATGAATCTGTTCTGAAAAAAGAATGATGTCGCTGATGTTATCGATCTCTTAGTGGTGATCATTACTACTAGCGTTAGACCTCACAAAACAAAAATCATTATCTTTTTTCTAAGAAAAAAGTTGCAATTAAGCAAACATTGGCACCTTTCAGATCATCTAATAATATTCCTAATGTTTGTTGTAACATGGAAAATGAATATAAAAGACATACCCAACTTTTTGAAAGTCATAAAAAGGTGATTGAATCAATCAACATTATTCTCTCTTTCTAAGTCAATAATACCAATATTTGCACATGTGGGAAGAGGGCCATAACATGTACTCATTACATTTCGAAATGTAAATGTTAAAAGGTACTGTAATTACGAATGTAATGTATTGATAAAGATTCTCTAAAATTAATATAAACATGATAGGTCATCTTTTCTCACAAACATAAAAAAAAAATTGGGTCCCGCAAGAGACCTCACAGTTTTGTTTGTGAGGCAACATGACCGGTAATGTTCATGTTAACTTTAGAGAATTTCTATCCGTAATGTATTTACTAAATATTTGTTGTTAAATCAGGTGTCGTTGTTTGTTTACCTTTTTTTACGTACTCGGAAATATATATTACTATCATTTTGATTAGGCATTTGTGCAAGCTACAACTAATATTCAAAATCTGATTCATATTAATGTCGTTGATGTATATATTCCTTAATCCATATGTTGTTTCCGATAAAAATGTCTAATGAGGAGCTCCATATAGAACCATTACATGCAGACATGCAGTCGACCATTTCAGATGAGTAATTTGAGCAAGATCAAACGTAATAGCAAGAGTAAACTGAGTCTTGGGCACCCAATACCGAGTATTCCTTATTATGGTGCGTCATAGCACGCATCTTCAACACCAAAAATGGACTCGGTCTTGTGGACGACCGAGTATTGAGTATTTGTGTGTGTGTTTTGGTAGAGTATATATGTATTTAAGTGAGTTGTTTTAGTGTTGAAATTAGTCGTCTTATTACATTAAGTTGTTGGTAAAGTTAGTTGTAGAGAGAGAAAGCTGATGTGACGATTAAGCGATGTTAAATTTAAGATTGATGTATGTGAGGTTCAAATTTAATAAGTCGGAAAATCTAAAGCTCACCACTCTCCCCAATGTATACTATCTCGAATATAACATCGATCCAAAAGAAGAAGAAAACAAACTCCAAATACAAGTAATTAAAAATGAAAAGTGGTAATGTGTTTGTAGAATTTATATAGATGGATGCTTCCTTGAAAACGAATAAAACCCACAGAATGTAATGAAGCTGCCAGCTTTATGGGTCTTGATAGTGATCGAACCAATTGTCCCACTGGACCTTAATTGTTTCTCTGCCAATTGTTACGTCTTTTTCATATATTGGAATTTCTTATCTTTTCAATTTTGTAACACCCAACTCGTTTTTTCATTATTCACCCTTTCGTGACACATTTAGCCGTTAAGTTAAGTTGTGGTGGTGATGTCGATAGACGTCAAATACTTCATTCGCTAAGATGCTATCATCATAAGTATATTCATTTTACATCTATCGAATGAGCGTGCAGCAGATACAGACATACAGTGAACCCGATTTTGATGCTTCTTGCTTGCTGTGTTTTCTGTGCTTACAAATCTTTATCGGTATTTAGATTGGACATTATTAGAAAGACAACATGTCACTCCCTCGATGCAAATTCAACGAAACAAAATCATTTCGTCAAAATGTTTGTGCCAGTGATGTCGATCACTAACACACACAAACACGTGTACTATATTAGTACGTATACGCAGATTATTAACGATTTCTTGCAATTTGTAGCGTCAAAAACTGTTATTCAAGATCAAAAAAAAAGAAAAAAAATCTTAACTAGTTAATAATAAGGGTTCATCAAGAAAAAGTAAGACTTCTGCTATAAGAAAATTTATATTTCAATTCTAAGCAGATCTATGTCAGCTAACGAGTTTTTTTACTGTTACGTAAACATGTGACCGATCATCATGATCCTTCAACGATACAGACTCGAGAAGATATCAAGCCAGTGACATTTTGTTACGACCAATCTTTTTATTCAACAATCCTAGCCTTCTTGTCTTTTGGTACTAATATACAGAAATGAGTCTCACGAGAGTATATATAATTCCTAAGAAAGTAAATTCAGTCGACTTGAATATTATCCTTAATATTATCTTAGAACACGATCAATAAGTACAAGGATACAAATTGCGGGCATTTGGTGCACCAGTTGTAAAAACCATGTACTCCGTATATGGTATCAAAACGTATGAACCTTCCCTCACAAAACTCCAAACTCCTGACCCCACAATATAAATTCTATGTAGACAGAATTACAATTTGGTTATGATTCTAGATTTGCACAGTGTGTCTATATATTATGTAACAAATTTTCATTCAAACTTAGTCTGTAAAAAATATTTTTTTAGATGAATCATATGAAACCTAATATATATGTACATTCCGTTATATAACGTAACGCATTTTAGTCTAGCTTAATATATGATCTCGATGACGGGTTTCACGTATTTGAACTCTATATAGTTACTTAAGTACGTTATATATATGATGATAGAGGTGATTTCATCTCATATATACACGTAGTAGATTTCTTGCCATCAAGATGTTAATTGGGGTATATTTTTCAAAAAGTTGTAATGGATAAAAATATCACAATGCTTGGAACCACGACTACTAATATGTTTTTGATACTCATTATCTTCAAGGCCTGCATAAGATATGATTTTAAGAAAATACGTACTTTAGTTTTCAAAAAGGTGGCATCATGTTAAAGCAAAATAAAGTTGATATGAAATTCCCAAACTGAAGCAAACTATATGTTTCTTTTAATATTTGATTCATAAGCAACATACTGAAATCCCTGTTTTAGTTTCAGTTTCACCAAATTTTACATCACATTCATTGATCCCATCCAATAGTTTCTTAGATTGTTAGGGATGGTTTATATTTTTTAATGTAGATGATTTTCGCATTCTAGTGATATACATGATGAT
Source organism: Tanacetum coccineum (assembly GCA_026074375.1). Lineage (NCBI taxonomy): Eukaryota > Viridiplantae > Streptophyta > Magnoliopsida > Asterales > Asteraceae > Tanacetum > Tanacetum coccineum. The sequence goes on from BQNB010071564.1 coordinate 26,379, forward strand.
TTTTTTAAACGGAAATTTTAACTATTTCACAATATCTATGCTAGAAATATAACTCACGGTCCTAAGCAGTATTTGAATCTACAACCTTTTGGTTATGAAATTCTTCATGCAATATGAGGTATTATTGAGACACAAACAATTTTGTAGTAAGTTAAATTCTAAAGAACAAGTAAAACATATTAAAAATTTTGTATTAGCTCGTGATTGTTTATTCCAAGTAGACGAGGAAGAAAAACATGTTGCCAGATTAAGAGGAAGCGGTACCCATGGCTGCTAGGCCTGAGCCATGGTATTAGCCGAAAAATACTTGGCGCCAATCATACCGTGTGTTGGCTGGTAGATTTTGGGCCGGCAAATACCAGCCAGCGCCATACCTTATTTCCTTTTTTTTGTCTTTTTGTGTATTTAGTGAGTATGTGTGGACACATGACACCACTTTTTGCCCATGGTTTGAAGCCAACGAGGGAGCCAACTGAATGTGATGTCATAGCATTTCTAGTGCCATAGCACTTTTGATGACATGAGAGTAGGGGTGTTGATCGGTTCGGTTATCGGGTTATTCGGTTTGTTCGGTTCGGTTAAAAGTTTTTTAAGGTCAACACATATACTGACCCAAACCGAATTCAAATTCGGTTTTCGGTTCGGTTCAGTTGAATCCTAGTTCGGTTCGGTTCGGTTTTCGGGTTTACCCGAATTACACAATTTATTAAAAAAAAAGAAAAATATACAAATATATTTAGCCAAAAAAATTATTTCAAACATAAAAAGTGTTTTTCAATATTAGGATAAAATTTTATTGATCTTTTTATATATATAATAAATATATATATATAAATATAAATATTGATTTTTTTATATATATATAAATATATAAAAAATATATATATTTATATAAATTCGGTTTTCAGTTTAGACTGTCAAACCCATATTCAACCCGAGAACTGAATTCGTAGTTCGGTTCGGTTCGGTTTTGGCAAATTCGGTTCGGTTTTGGTTTTCGGTTTTTTCGGTTTTTTTGCTCACCCCTAGTCATGAGCCGAGCATTTTTTAGTAATTTTTTAATATTACAAGGCTCGAAACTTGTCACGAGCTTATCTGAGCCTGTGCAGTTTAGGCGTCGCTCTAAATTCTGTTTATATTTTTAATATTATTATAAGGCTCGAAACTTGTCACGAGCTTATCTGAGCCTGTGCAGTTTAGGCGTCGCTCTAAATTCTGTTTATATTTTTAATATTATAAGGTTCTAAACGTGTCACGAGCTGATCTAAGCATACCAGTTTAAGAGTCGCTCAAAATTTTGTTTTTTGTAGTATTTTT
>BQNB010071565.1:0-7500 GCA_026074375.1 Tanacetum coccineum
TAAGGTACAAGCTGAATTAACAAAGGTACAAGTGCTGAATTTGAAAAAATGCTTAAAAAATGCTTAAAAGGTAAAAAAAACATTAAAAACTGAAAAACTAAAACTAACTCTCTAAAATGAACGATTTCTCTTCTATTTATAGAGGATGGGAGAGGGAGAGTGAGAGTTTCTTGAAACTTCTAATTAATCACAGCCGTTGATCCTCTTTACATCATTTTTGGCCGTTTGATGAGTTTAGTGAGGTGGCTTGGCCAATCATGTGATTACACGTGTTGGTTGTTGATTGGGGAGAGAGTATGAACGGATTTGGGTTTGTGTGGGAATTGGGCGGGAAAAATGGTTAGAGGTTGTTAGGTTGTTGAGTTTGTTTGCTAAAAAGCCGGGTATTATTTTGAAACTTTGGGGTATTGTCACTTTCGGTCCTTGTGGTTCTAGCCGCCCCTTTCTAGTTATAAAGAAGTTTGAAGAATTGCAATTTCGGCCCTTGTGTTGTTTTCTTCTCTTTTCTTCTTAATAAAAACACTTTGCTCTTTTAACAACTTTGGTCCTTGATCTTTCAAAACTTCAAATAAGCCCTTTAATCTTTGGAGACTTGTCAACAATGGCCCCTTGACTTGACTTTTGGCTTTTGACTTCCTTTATTTCTTTCTTTGACTGAGTTTGACTGTGTCGGGCTGATCCGGCTGCGATTTCTGGCTGATTTCTTTGTCTTGCTCTTGACTCTTTGTCTTTTTCCCGTTTCTTGTCGGTTTTTGATCGTTTTTTGCTTCCTTTTGTCTTTATTATCCTTTCCTGCACAATAGACACAAAAGCACACATTTTTCTATCCTTTTGGCATTATTTGGCTTTTATTTGGCAAAATCCTGGGTATTTAATATATATAATTAAGCACTTATCAAAATTCCCCAAACTAAAGGATTGCCGTGTCCTCACGCAATGTTATCAAGTGTACACTTTGTAAACTATCAAGTTTCCAAAATGCCCTTGTTTTCACCTTTTATGAATCACCTTTTTTAAACAACTCAAGCTTTTTCTCAACATTTTATCTCATGGAAACACATTAATGGCAATCATTGCAACTTTGCAACTTTTAGGCTCATTGAAATAGGCTACTCCCGATTAATAGAGCACAAAAGAGGAAAATTCATCTTTCCTTACTTTTCACTAGACTAAACAAAGCTATTAAACAAGATCATTGTCAATATAAGTCCAAATGGTTAAGCTCTTATACTTACGACTTGTGAACATTTCACTCCCAGGAATTAATGATTAAGATGTGTGCACTCTTTTCAACTCAACCATAGATCAATTTATCTTTATAGTTGAAATCCATCTAAGCTTTACAAAAATGTTAATAACATAGATAAACCTCGACTCAAAGCTAAAAGAGATTAGGAAACAAAACTTATAAATTGATTTGAAAATGAAATTTTTAACCATTCTTTTATTTTCCATATACTTATAATTTATTTATTTTTTCAATAGGAATGTTGTTCTTAGTTCGAACCCCTACTTAGGCCTTTCTCCCAAATAGGATATCGCCAACCGGTGTTCTTTAGTTCGAACCCCCACTCCGCTGCTAACGTTTGTGGGTTATCGCGACAACACCTTTTCCTACAAAGCCAAAATCCAAAGTCCCTTTATGCCAATCACCACCTAGCCGCGCCCCTAGTGACGAATGCCTAAGAACCTTGATTCCACGTACAATATTTTATAATCCTTAGTTGCGACCCCATCCGAGTCTCTCTCTCAACATAGATACGCCAACGATTAAAACTATATATAGCTTTTATTATTCTATTTTTGCGAATGCTTCATTGGCACAAAAAATAATGCTTTTGCATTAGAAATGCTTCATTGGCATTCTTTTTATAATTATATTTTTGATGAATGGAAAAATTTCACTTTAGAAAATCAACTTATAAATTTGAAACCAAAAATCTTACTTACATAATAAATGAATTATTTTAAAAATGTAAGACTTTTTCTAAAGACATTGATTGACTTAGTTAAATTAAAAAGAGCACGTATGATTAAGCGTGTTAAGAGCTTATGGTAGTAAAAAGACACAAATCATTCAATAAGCTTTAGGTTTTCCAATAAACCTTGCTTAAGCAAAACACCTTATATTAACTACATCATATTTTGTTTCTTCACATTTTTAAAATCCAACGCAAAGATTTTGTGAAAGCTTGGCCCCACAAAAGGTAGGTTAAAGAACTAGCCTAGGGCATTTTTCACCGGTCCAAGAAAAATTAACTCCTATTTCTCACCAACGGATTACCAAAAAGTGGTGTTTTTCCCCAAACTAAGCTTCTATTGAGCTTCTTTTGTAAGGAAAAATTTAAAAAATTTCACTTTTTCACAAAAAGGTAATTCAAAAAGGTTCAAACAAGGTTGCGTGAAATGCAAGTCAATATCGAAGATATCCTTCCTCAAACTAAAATGAAAACTTTGTCCTCAAAGTTTAAAAATAAGGGTCAAAAAGGAATCTTTAAACCAAAATCTAAGGTCATGCCAAACAGAATAATGTTAGTTCGGATAAAGACAAGGATAATAATTCCCCACTTTTATGAAAGAAAGATTGGAGACCATTAATGGAAATTGTGGGCATTGCTTTGTTCTTCCACAATTTTGAACCATGAATCTTCCAAAATCCGGAAAACCTAAACAAACAAACATAAACAACCAACAAGAACGAAAGAGAACAAGCCTCCTCTCATCATTTACATTTTAGCTCAAAAATATTAAAACGGCTTAGTTATAAGTTAACTCGAGTACAAGCTATACTCGCCCCCGAATTGATTTGTCCTTGGGGAAGCAAAGAGAAAATAGAAAGAAGATAAAAAGGATAAGCATGGGGTGCCTCCCACGAAGCGCTTGTTTATTATAAAGTCCCCTTCGCTTGACTCTTCCCCAAACTAGGTTCATTATGGAGAGATTAATATGAGGGTGAAGAAATTCCAAAAGGTGGAAACCTCCCCAAACTAGGGATGAAAGATATACCGTAGCATTTTTGATTCCGGGTTCAAAAAACTTTTTAGAAAAGATTTTCAAGGAGAAAATGTGAACCCGGACAATGCTTTGGTAACATGAAAGTCTATTAAGGGTGGGTGGAGTGGGTCAAAAATCTTAAGAGTTAAAGAACTCTTCCTTGTAACACATTATCAAAAATACCCGGTTTAAAAATTTTATCTTCACTCCCCGTGGAGTAAGATGCGGGTAAAACCTCGGGATAGGTGACAAATGGTAGAAAAGATCGGTAGATGAATGTGAAGGGGTATCTTCCTCTTCCATCTAAACAACATTTTTACCTATACCCGTGTAAGAAAGTTCCTTGTTTATTTTGTCAAAAACATTAACTTCAGCCATCACGGGCTCGTCATCAAAAGTAAATGACTCGTACTCGGGAGAATCATCGAGTCATCCAAAAAACTAGGCACATCCGCCTCCTCTAAAGGCAAATCAAGATCCACAACGGGAAGTATAGAGGCAAAATATAGGAGAAATCGAATATGAGGAGAGAGAACTAAAAGCCGTTAAACATTTCAATTATAAGATAACTTTCGACTAATTATCTCCGAAGAGAAATGTCAACGATCTAGAAATGTCGAGATCAATCTCTCCCCGTCCTCCTCATGATCAACACAATCACAACATAAACCTCGTCATCAAATCCGTCATCGTCGTCGGTAACAACGCACGACACATCTTCAACATTTTCCGTCGAAATCGAAGCAAGATGAGCTAAGTCAACTCTTGTACGTACTCGTAATAGAATCATCGATGTCGAACAAATTACACTCCCCCAAACTACAAGTCATCGTACTCACTCGGGTTTGAAACAAGTGTCTCAACACTAATCGTCCTCCTTTTCCGGAGTATGGGTTAATATTGCCCCGTACTCCCATTATGAGTGAATCCTTAGGCTCTACGTTTTGCGAAACGGGAGTGTGTATCGTATTCGGATGAACCGCATAAAATCCTAAATCATCGTCAATGATAATCTTCTAAATTCGAGCTCTAGCTTCAGACTCTCTAAGCTCTTCTGCTATCATGAATGATTTTCCGAATTTCAATGCTTAGACCATGATATTTATCCTTAAGCTCATAAAACTTATCTCACCATTCCTTCTATAATCAATACGATCACCTACCTTTCGAATTACTCTTTATTCCTAAAACATTCATCCATTCTTTCTCTCTTCTAAACACTGCCCTGCTTCTGAAGTCTTCAAATCTTAATCTTATTCTTGAGGAGATTGACTTTCATTTAAGGATTGATTAGCTTTTTGAAGTCTCTCCTCAGCAAGCAGTTCCGCAAAACTCTTCTCTTCTTGATCTTTCTGGATTTGGTAGAAATATCTTACCCGCTTTAGTGGTTGAATTTTCATTAAGGATTGTAAATCCTTAAGAATACATTGCAACAATCCTGCAAATACTCAGGTTGATTTTGCTCTTCTTCCACACTTGCTTGATATTCAAAAATTCTCCTCGGCAGCATTAACTTGATGCTCTTCATTGTACGGTATGTGATCATACTTCTCCAAGAAAATCTTGCATAGCTTCTATAAGATCCAATTAAGCATGTAACATTACCATACTTGCTACAGAAGGAGTCTGAATATTGTTTGGAAGATTTTGTGAATCATGTGGGAAAATAATCATAATTTTCGTTGTTGCCACGGGTTCCGGAACAAATGATGGACAAGTATTCCATAATGAGCATCATTCCACATAATTCCGCAAGAGGTACGTCTTACTTGGCTTGGAGTGTAATTCGGAATAATTTGGAGTATTGTCGAATCATTCGAATAAGGACAACAATGAGACAAACCCGTCCGTTAGTCGGTACCGTACACGTCATACAAGATCAACCCGACAATAAGGGATATTTAATCTTTGAACATTGAAGCACCACAAACATTACAAAAATCCGGATATCGTTCGTCCTTCCACAATTGTAACATGTAATAGCACCGGATGTCGTCATGAAGAATTAAAACAATAGAGGGATTGAGAAGAAGAATTATTAGAAGAGCGAGTGCGCAAGCACTAGACAAGAAGAATATTTTTGAATTTTATGATTTTTTTAATTTTTTTAATTTTTTTTATTTATTTATTTATTAAGCCCTAAAATTCTAAGAATGGAAAAATATATCGAGAAAGAACTCAACCAAAAGATCTACTCACGTCACGGTAGCTCTCTAACCAACTAACTCACAAAAAGAGCGGAGAAAAGGGAAAGAGCGAGGCTCTTTTAGAATAACCCTTGTCCCTTGAGGTGATCCGTAGACCAAGCCTGCCTACTCTTTTTAATGAATAAGCCAACTAGAGGTGAGCCGTACCTAGCGAGTGTCAAAAATGGGAGTGTTTTGATCTTTTGTTGCGATGATATTATGATAATACTCATTTAAGAGTATTATATTATTGTTGATTCTTTTTTAAAGGAAATGTTTTTATATTTTGGATTTATTTTTTTATTATTTTATTTATAATAAAAGAAAATTTACTTATACTTTTTATATTTAGAATTTTTTGTGTTTTTTTGATTTATATAGCACTAAAAAAAAAAAAAAAATAAAAAAAAAAAAAAAAAAAATAAAAAATAAATATAACTTTCCCCGGTGGAAAGGATCTTCTCGACTTTACTTCAACGAATATCCTCAAAAATCGTTCACGTCTTCCCCGGCAACGGCGCCAAAATTGATTCGTGATAAGTATAGTATATATCTCTATAGTGCAAATTTTCACCAACCAAGATACCTTAAGTTAATTAATCACTAGTAAAGTAATTAAATACACGGTCGTACTTCCTCGAAAAGTCGTGAATGAGATTTGGTGATAATTCGGATTCGAGTCAAGAATGGTAAAGGATTTTTGAATTTTGAATTATACTACAAATATAATAGAACAATTATACTATAGAAACGATTAAAGAAACTAAAATCAATTAACTAGCACGAAAAATTAACAAACGTTAACTAAAAATGTGAGCTAAAACGAGAATTTAAAATCTAAAGCACTTCTATTAACAAATTTTATGCCTAAAAATTACAAATTTAAAAAGAAAATTTTAGGAAAAAAAATTAGAATTTTTTAACTATTTTTGTATTTTTTATGAATTTCTAAAGAAAAATGAATTACTAAAAATAAACTTTTTCTAAAAATTAACACTAAAATTCTACTTTTATTTTTCAAAAATACTAGATTTAAAAAGAAAATTTTCACAAAAAGAATTAAAAAATTTCAACTATTTTTCTATTTTCTATGATTTATCTAAGAAAAAGAAATTTCTTAAAACCTATTTAAATTCCTAGAAATTACAAATTAAACTGGAGAAATAAAGAAAAATGTTTTTTAACAACTAAAAATGTGCAGAAATTGAATGGCACAAAAATGCCCAATTTTTATAACCTAATTGTACACTAATTTTGTCAATTAAAAACCTAAACCTAATCTTATTAAACTAAAATTAAAAATATAAAAACTATTTTATTTTTCCTAAAAAGACAGGGTAGAAAGTGTCACAAACGAAAGTAAAGGGTAGGCGGAGTAACTATGCTGAATTTACACTCTAATGAAATCGGGTAACCCTTAACTATTTAACAATTACAAAACAGACCTTACGATTCAGCTTATTTTGGCTTATCTAAAAAGTGAAATTAAGCAAAAACTTAAAACTACAAAGTTGTTAATGAGCTTATAAACTACACTTTAACAAAGCACTAACTACATTTGATAACTAATAAGCTAAAAATAAGAGCTCTTTAAAACTGTTACATGAAACTAAGCATATGCTAGCTTTTCAACTCTTGCTTATATCTAGCTTATTTCTAAATGAAAATGAAAACCAATAGAAGCTAGATGGAGATTATAATGTGTACTAGAGATAACTAATAAGAAATAAGCTAAAAGTAAACAATCTTAAGAAGAAATTAGCTACTAAAAAGTGAAGGTTCAAGCTTAAGCAGTCATAACTGTTTTAAGCACAAACTGAAATGCTACTAAGGCTATTTTTTAAGCTAACAAATGTTTTCAAAATGAAAAGCTATGGTCTACTAAAGGCTTGAATTAACAGCTCCCAAAGTTTAGCTTTTAATCAAAGACATTATGAAATCCTTTGAAGATTTAAAATTGCTAGTAAAAAAAACTATGAAGCTTATTTACTTCTATTTGCTACTGCTATAATGGGTTTAGTAAAACTTCACACTATGCATAAGGAACCTAAGATCTCAATTGCTACTAAATACAAAAACCTAACATGAAATGTAAACATGCACCAAAAGAAAAGCTTTTTATCCCTATAGATAACGTGAATGAAAATTGAAAGCTAAAAAACTAACGTTTGCTTAAAAAACATGCTAAACTAATATCCAGCTTATGAAAAACAAATGAAAAGACAAATCCGTAGAGCATAATCACAGCTACCAAAGTAAACCTGAAACTTAAATTGAGCTAACCTGTGTTTGGCATATAAGTCAAGCCTAATGCCAAACA